>JAYKKT010000060.1:19652500-19720160 GCA_036023115.1 Brasenia schreberi | reverse complement strand
GTTTGCTGGTAGTAGCTTTAGTTAAGAAATCAGCCCTCTGTTTGATAGAATGAACATACTCCAGTTGGAATTCTTTATTAGATATCTTCTCCCTGATGAAGTGGCAGTCAATTTCTATATGCTTGGTCCTTTCATGATATACGGGATTTGATGCCATCTGAATAGCTGTACTGCTATCACAATATAGAGGTATAGGATGGTTAAGAGAATAACCCAATTCACTGATGATATCCATTTTCCTTCACACATAGCTTGTGCTATAGCTCTATACTCAGCTTCTGCTGTAGATCTTGCAACCACTGTCTGTTTTTTACTCTTCCACGATATAATATTACTACCAAGTAAAGTAACATAGCCTGTAGTTGACTTCCTGTCATCGGAAGAACCAGCCCAGTCAGCATCCGAATAAAGTGCAATGTCTAAATTTGATGATTTTGAATAAAGTAAACCCATTCCTGTAGTTGATTTGAGATATCTAAGAATTCTATACACTGCATCCATCTGATTTTTTGTTGGTGAGTGCATATATCTATTTGCTCACAATCCCAACTGCATAAGTAATATATGGTCGAGTAATGGTCAAATATATAAGCTTTCCCACTAGTTTCTGATATTTGTGGATGTCCTTGAACTCTTCACCGTCACCTTTAAAGAATTTCTGGTTTACCTCCATAGGAGTGTCACTAAGTTTGCAGTCAAGCATTTGAGTTTCTTTAAGAAAATCCATTAGGTATTTCCGCTGAGTTAAGAAGATACCTTTGTCAGAGTAGAGAACTTCTATGCCCAAGAAGTACTTGAGCACTTCCTAAATCTTTCATCTCGAACTCTCGAGTCATTTCCGGATTTGAGATTTTCACCTTCCCGTCCAACCATGTCATTTCTTGTTACTATGATATCATCAACATACACCAACACAACTGTAAGATTTGGCCCCTTAGAAAAATGTTTAATGAAGAGGTGTGTGATCTCCTCTACTCTAAAACATGTTCATCTTCTTCATTGCCTTGGTAAATCTTTGAAACCAAGCTCTAGGTAATTATTTTATTCCATAAAATTGCCTTTTTAAGCTTTGCATAGACTTTGTCTTTACCAAGGGATTGTGTTTAGTCCATGTGGTGACTCCATGTACACCACTTCTTCTAAATCACTATGTAGGAATGCATTTTTTAGTATTAAATTAAAAAAGGACCACTCTCTAAAGTGGACATGACGAAGAGCCAATAGGACTCCTAATTATATTTATCTTTGCCACAAGAGAAAATGTTTCAATGTAATCTGTCCTCAAGCACCAAGTATACCGATACATGCCACTAGCCTCACCTTTATAACATTCCAATGTCCCATATGCCTTATATTTAATAGTAAACACCCACTTACATCCTACAGTATTCCTATCAGAAGGCAACTGTGTGATGGTCCATGTATTGCTTTTTACCAGTGCATTCAATTCTTCTTCAATTACAGCTTTCCATAAAGGGCACTTGATTGCTTCTTCAAACTTCGAAGGAATGTTATGTTTTTCAGCATTCATAATGAAGTTTTGGTACCTCTGAGACGTATTGGCATATGAAACATAATTAGAAATGGGATATCGTGCACATGTACGCTTACCTTTTCGAACAGCAATAGGGATTTCAAGATCACTTTCCACTTGTACTTGGGGATCTGGTTGAAGGGAATTCTCTTTAGCACATGGTTCTTCTTGAGAGTATACAATCCTCCGTTGTCCTTTCTGGTATGTCAGAATATCTTTTGATGGCTGAGTGTTCTCACTGTTGCAGTCAACGATCTCAGGAAACTCCCCCTCGCTAGGAACGAGCAGAAGAACACAAGTAGAATTTGGAGAAGATGCCATGGAAGGAGAATAATAAGGGGTAAGTTCAAAGAAGGTGACATCCATAGAAACATAGAGCTTTCGAAGCAATGGGTCATAACATTTGTAGCCTTTCTGAGAGGTAGAGTAGCCAAGAAAAATACACTTAACAGACTTGGCATCAAGTTTATCACGATGAGGAAGATGAATATGGACAAAACAGGTACACCCAAAGGTACGAGGAAGGAGATGAAATGATTGTGAATCTTTATGAACACGATGAAGCCCTGAGTGGTATGACTAGGCATGCGATTTATAAGATAAACAACAGTGAGGACAGCATCACTCCAATAAAATTTGGGAACATTACTTTGAAGAAGAAGGGTGCGGGCAACTTCCAGAATATGTCGATTCTTCCGTTCAGCAAGACCGTTTTGTTGGGGTGTATAAGGACAAGTAGTCTGATGAACAATGCCCTGTGCATGTAAATAGGATGCTAACTGAGTCCCAAGGTATTCGCTGCCATTATCGGATCGAAGAATTTTAACAGTAGCATTGAACTGAGTACAAATAAATCGATGCAAATAGAGGCAACTTCAGACTTTGTTTTCATTAAGTAAACTATGGTAAGACGAGTACAATCATCAATGAAGGAAACAAAATACTTATGACCAAACACAGAGGTGACCGGACTAGGTCCCCATACATCAGAGTGAATAAGTTCAAAAGGTTGAGAACTGCGAGAATCACTTAAAGGATAAGATGCCCTTTGGTGTTTGGAAAACTCGGAACATGATATACGGATGATAGATCGGAAATACAGGTAGAAACTCGGCTCTGTTCAACCATATAAGTGAAAGAACCATCTGCTAATTTAATCGGTGCCTGATCCTGAAGTGTCTGGTAAGCTGAAAAATAGGATAAGTCGCCAACCATATGATCTGTAGCCCCTGTATTAATTATCCAGGTATGAAAAGTGGAAGAAGAGGAGTGATTACCTGTGACTGTATGCGTAGCCTGTGCCACTGTGGCTTGGGTGGAGGAAAGAGAGGTTGTCTCAGAGAATCGTTGTTCAAGACCTTCTATGCGTTTGATAATTGCCTGAATGCCATCAGTGCTCTGAGTGGAAGATTCAGCCGAATGAACTGAGGGATTTCGTTGTCTATAAGATTCAGGTTTACCATGTAATTCCCAATAATGATCTCTGGTATGACGCGATTTGCCACAATAGGAGCAGAGAAGTTTATTCCTGTCTTCTGAAGTAAAACGACCACGGCCACGGCCACGACTCGGAAGGGCCCCTCTGCCACGACCATGAGAAAGGTCACCTCGGACCTGAAGTGCATGCTGATCTGGAGCAGTAACCTGATCCTTCTCAAGATTGCGGCAATCTTCTTCTCTGAATAATAAGTTCATCTCTGCCTAAGATATTCAATTTCACTGATTCAAATTCCTGATTCACACCCCGCAATAAATCAAATACTTTCTTTTTTTCAATCGCCTCATGTCGTTCAGTATAACAAGCAGAGCACTTAATATTCGTATAGTAGAAGAGTTCATCCCAAAGACCACGGAGATCTGCATAATAGTCACTGATGGACCGATTGACTTGTTTACACTTCCGGATTCTCTCCAAAATCTCATATTCTTTGGCAACATTCTTTTTCCGAGAATAAGCCTCGGCTACGGCACACCAAATGTCATGGGCAGAGTCTAAAAACATAAATGTTTTTGCAATGGAAGGAATCATGGACTGGAGTAACCACGATGAGATTAAGGCATCTTCTCTTTTCCAGGTAGAATAAAGACTATCATGAGGTTCAGGCATGGGAGAGTGACCCATCAAATGTGCCCATCTCCCCCTAGCTACAATGGCAAGTTCCACAGAACGTGCCCATTCCATGTAATTACGACCATCTAATTTAGTTTGGGTAATCTGAAGAGTGTCTGCTTTGTCAAACGAACTAGAGTGGTCACCGGGATAAACGGAAGGAGCAATGCCCTTTACCTTTGTCAGCCATGAAGAATAAAGGCTGAAGAAATATAAAAATGACAGCAAGAGGGATCACGCAAATAAAGAAGAGATGTTGCACCAGCAGAGAAACAAGTAGGAAGACAAAAAAAATTGCCAACACAATGGTAAATAATACCAGAAGAGGGAAGACTACAGTTCGAATGAATATCGTTGAAGATGGAGCAAGAAGGATGTTAAAGAATAGCCTGCAATAGAGGGAAGCTCACGCAGGAAACAGTAGCGCCAAGGAAACCACGCTGAGGAATACCACCTGTCCTTGGTCCCAAGGGGCAGGTAAAGATGGGGGCCACTAAGCTTTTTGGAGCGGAAAAACAACCACGCTGAAATCTACAGAGAAGACACAACGGAAGAAAACAGAAACAACCATCAAATTAGTCCTCCCTTGAATGAGAGACTCACAAAAATCGCTGAAAAATCGTAGTACGATAATCCCTACTGAGTAACTCCCTTGAAGAAGCCAGTGCCAGGTGATGGCAATGCTCGATCGATGCCTACAATCCAAAGCTCATCGGAAATATATGCCAAACACTAACAGATTCAGTGGAGCGTGAAAGCCCCATCTAGGGTGACTAGAATGATCGGAAGGAAGGAGTGGAAGACGAGATGCTGGCAATGTGGTTGAATGGCAACTGAAGCAAAACGCTGCACCATCGGAAGACTGTGATGAACAGATGCAGTTGGCACGACACAGCAGACGTCGATCAACAGCTAGCAAGTGGAGATTGGGGAAGGCAAGATCACGATTTTTTGCAAGGGAAGACGCCTGGCATCTTATACCATCTTATACATAAAACATTCTATTAATCAACATAAAGAAAACTTACATAAGAGGGCAGATTGGAGGTATACCTCCAATCTGCAACAACTCCCAGGATCGGCACTCCCACAGTAGCCGTCCTCCTCTCTCTTTTCTCTCTTTTCTTATTACCTAACTAAACCCTAATTAGCTATTAATACCCTGTCTAACTTAATTTCCTAATCTACCCCTAATAAGTATTAGCTATATCTAAAGTAACATAAGACACAAAATGACATGCCCAGACATGCCCGACTTTCCTTAACATATACATGTGTACACACACATACATCCATGCATATACATTCGTACATACATATATATATATATGTGTGTGTGTGTGTGTGCTAGTGTTTGTTCCTTCACATATATGTACATATTGCTCTATCTATCTATATATATATTTCGATTCGTCTCTCTCTCTTATAAACCGAAACATATATATATATATATATTTATATTTATATGCATTTTTATCTGAGAGAGAGAGAGAGGCTTAACATGTGAAATTCATTTTCATGGAAAATTTTGGGTGTTTCACACAATAACTATGAACCCAAAGTTTTTTCTTTAGGAAATGAAAGCCATCGCTTTGGTGCAATTACATTTAAGAAGAAAGTAGTGTTTTCAACTCAATAGTCGTTACATTTAAGAAGAAAGTAGTGTTTTCAACTCAATACCTTATGAAAGAAGATTGAGTGGAAAACTCGAAACATGATATACGGATGATAGATCAGAAATACAGGTAGAAACACGGCTCTGTTCAACCATATAAGTGAAAGAACCATCTACTAATTTAATCGGTGCCTGATCCTGAAGTGTCTGGTAAGCTGAAAAATAGGATAAGTCGTCAACCATATGATCCGTAGCCCCTGTATCAATTATCCAGGTATGAAAAGTGGAAGAAGATGATTGATTACCTATGATTGTATGCGTAGCCTGTGCCACTATGGCTTGGGTGGAGGAAAGAGAGGTTGTCTCAGAGAATCGTTGTTCAAGACCTTCTATGCGTTTGATAATCGCCTAAATGCCATCAGTGCTCTGAGTGGAAGATTTAGCCGAATGAACTGAGGAATTTCGTTGTCTATAAGATTCAGGTTTACCATGTAATTCCCAATAATGATCTCTGGTATGACGCGATTTGCCACAATAGGAGTAGAGAAGTTTATTAGTGTCTTCTGAAGTAAAACGACCACGGCCACGACCACGGCCACGGCCACGACTCGGAAGGACCCCTTTGCCACGACCATGAGAAAGGTCACCTCGGACCTGAAGTGCATGCTGATCTGGAGCAGTAACCTGATCCTTCTTAAGATTGCGGCAATCTTCTTCTCTGAGTAATAAGGCGTAAACAGTGCCCAATGAAGGAAGTTCATCTCTGCCTAAGATATTCAATTTCACTGATTCAAATTCCTCATTCACACCCCACAATAAATCAAATACTTTCTTTTTTTCAATCGCCTCATGTCGTTCAGTATAACAAGCAGAGCACTTAATATTCGTATAGTAGAAGAGTTCATCCCAAAGACCGCGGAGATCTGCATAATAGTCACTGATGGACCGATTGACTTGTTTACACTTCCGGATTCTCCCCAAAATCTCATATTCTTTGGCAACATTCTTTTTCCGGGAATAAGCCTCGGCTACGGCACACCAAATGTCATGGGTAGAGTCTAAAAACATAAATGTTTTTGGAATGGAAGGAATCATGGACTGGAGTAACCACGATGAGATTAAGGCATCTTCTCTTTTCCAGGTAGAATAAAGACTATCATGAGGTTCAGGCATGGGAGAGTGACCCATCAAATGTGCCCATCTCCCCCTAGCTACAATGGCAAGTTCCACAGAACGTGCCCATTCCATGTAATTACGACCATCTAATTTAGTTTGGGTAATCTGAAGAGTGTCTGCTTTGTCAAACGAACTAGAGTGGTCACCGGGATAAATGGAAGGAGCAATGCCCTTACTTTTGTCAGCCACGAAGAATAAAGGCTGAAGAAATATAAAAACGGCAGCAAGAGGGATCACGCAAATAAAGAAGAGATGTTGCACCAGCGGAGAAACAAGTAGGAAGACAAAAAAAATTGCCAACACAATGGTAAATAATACCAGAAGAGTGCAGACTACAGTTCGAATGAATATCGTTGAAGATGGAGCAAGAAGGATGTTAAAGAATAGCCTGCAATAGAGGGAAGCTCACGCAGGAAACGGTAGCGCCATGGAAACCACGCTGAGGAATACCACCTGTCCTTGGTTCCAAGGGGCAGGTAAAGATGGGGGCCACTAAGCTTTTTGGAGCGAAAAAACAACCACGCTGAAATGTACAGAGAAGACACAGTGGAAGAAAACAGAAACAACCATCAAATTAGTCCTCCCTTGAATCTGAGACTCACAAAAATCGTTGAAAAATCGTAGTACGATAATCCCTACTAAGTAACTCCCTTGAAGAAGCCAGTGCCAGGTGATGGCAATGCTCGACCGATGCCTACAATCCAAAGCTCCTCGGAAATATATGCCAAACACTAACAGATTCAGTGGAGCGTGAAAGCCCCATCTAGGGTGACTAGAATGATCGGAAGGAAGTTGTGGAAGACGAGATGCTGGCAATGTGGTTGAATGGCAACTGAAGCAAAACGCTGCACCATCGGAAGACTGTGATGAACAGATGCAGTTGGCATGACACAGCAGACGTCGATCAACAGCTAGCAAGTGGAGATTGGGGAAGGCAAGATCACGATTTTTTGCAAGGGAAGACGCCTGACATCTGATACCATCTTATACATAAGACATTCTATTATTCAACATAAAGAAAACTTACATAAGAGGGCAGATTGGAGGCATACCTCCAATCTGCAACAACTCCCAGGATCGGCACTCCCACAGCAGCCGTCCTCCTCTCTCTTTCCTCTATTTCCTTATTACCTAACTAAACCCTAATTAGCTATTAATACCCTGTCTAACTTAATTTCCTAATCTACCCCTAATAAGTATTAGCTATATCTAAAGTAACATAAGACACAAAATGACATGCCCAGACATGCCCGACTTTCCTTAACATATACATGTGTACACACACATACATACATGCATATACATTCGTACATACATATATATATATATATATATATATATATATATATATATATATATATATGTGGTGTGTGTGTGTGTGTGTGTGTGTGTGTGCTAGTGTTTGTTCCTTCACATATATGTACATATTGCTCTATCTATCTATATATATATTTCGATTCGTCTCTCTCTCTTATAAACCGAAACATATATATATATATATATATGCATTTTTGTCTGAGAGAGAGAGAGAGGCTTAACATGTGAAATTCATTTTCATGGAAAATTTTGGGTGTTTCACACAATAACTATGAACCCAAAGTTTTTTCTTTAGGAAATGAAAGCCATCGCTATGGTGCAATTACATTTAAGAAGAAAGTAGTGTTTTCAACTCAATAGTCGTTACATTTAAGAAGAAAGTAGTGTTTTCAACTCAATACCTTATGGAAGAAGCGTGTAATTGGGTAGATTTAGATGAGCTCACTGAGAACTTGACTTACAGGAGGCTATTATCTCATGTGAATCGTTATACTCAGAAAAAGTTATGGATGAAGAAATTGAATCCATTAAGAAAAACCAAGTATGGGAGTTTAGTGATTTGTCAAGAGGAAGGAAAGCCATAAGTTGCAAATGGGTTCTAAAAAAGAAATATAAGGTCGATAGTTCGATCGATAAGTTTAAAGCGAGGTTGGTTACAAAGGGTTTTTTGCAAAAGGAAAGAATAGATTATATTGATACTTATTCTATATAAAGTTAAAGGCTAAGAAGATAAAGTATGTAGGTTGAGAAAATCCCTATATGGCCTAAAACAGTGACCTCGCCATTGGTATTTGACTTTTCAAAATGTCATAGTTGAACTTTAGTTTGTGGCTAATGATCTTGATCACTATGTATATGTCTGGAACACTGAGAGTCTGTTGCAAAAAAGGTTAAATTGAGAAGGTTGATTTGAGGAGGGGCCAGTGGTGGACAAGGTCGAGTATCGGTGAATGGCAGATGGAGGCGGCGATGGACGGTCAGATTGAGGGCAGAGGAGGCTTTGAGTGATAGCTAATGGAGAAATGTAAAAGGTTGGTGATGGGCGGTTCTGACTAGGGAATGGCGAGGATGGTGACCGTGGTGGTTCGGATGCTGACTGATAGAGTGGGGATTTTCATGGGTTTTGACGACCGAAGGGGAGTCAATGGTTGGTCGGATGAGCAGCAAGGTGATGGGGGTCTTCCCCTCTTCAATCAGGTTTCAAACTCATACACACACAGAGAATGTCTTTGCCTTGTATTCCCTTTCTGTTTTTGCAGAAATACAATGAACGAATGCTAGAGACAGGATGCGGTTCCCATGTTGAGAGGAGATGATCCATGAAGGGCCATCGCTGTGGATTTTCATAGAGCTTCTTGGCCGATTTTTGCATTGAATCCTTCATATTTTCAGCCAAATTTTACTGATTTTGTACGACTTTCTGGATCTCTCACAGGGTCTACACAGTGGCCGCCTGATATTGTTGACTTTCTTGAGGCAGCAAATTTTCCTGCCTGATTCTGATGTCCTTGGCGCGACGAACTAGTCCTGCTTTTCATGCTGCAATCGTGTCTTTCATGTTGCGTGGTATATTTGTTTTCTTTTTCAGGTCATCGTCATATGGTGCGGTTGTTGAGGAAGATAGGGTGACCGAGTGTCTACTCTACTCTCTTGATTGTGACGACGTCCAAGATTTGGCAGATGGTTCTACCACACTATGAGGGGATATCAGGCTGATTAAGGAGAATTCAAATTTAAGACATCCTTCATCATGAACTGCCTTGCCCGGGAAAGTATTCCATGGCTGCTTCATATCCTTGAGAAGAGTCGAAACTTTTCGGTTGTTCCTTGTTTCCTTTTGAGTTACGACTGATAACATGGCCCTAGATCTGTAAGTGTAAATTTTTTCTTTCTTTTCATATGTTACAGTCAATACTCGTTGAGTTGTATGCTGTAGAAGTTATTGTCGAGGTGCATGCTGTGGCAGCCGAATGATGTCCTTCCTTTTTTGTTTTTAAGATGTCTTATGGGCTATTTATCTCTTTGGGCAGGCTAAGAGAAGAGAATAGGCTAGGTTAGAATTTTAAAATCAAGAAGTGCAGTTGTATGTTTGAGTGCGATTAGCTCAATTTCACGTAGCTTTTTCCTTGGCTTGTTTGAGGTTCAATATAAGCTTGCTCAATGCTTTCTCCTTAGTTATGTTTCCATTTTCAGAGATTTGGGATTTTAAGGCATCGTCTCACGTTTCTTTTCAAAACTTATAATTTTAAAATCAATTACATGTGAAATTCATTTTCATAGAAAATTTTGGTGTTTGCACAATAACCACGAACCTAGATTTTAGGAAATGGCCGGGCTTTATCTTATTTAAGAAGCTAGTAGTGTTTTCGACTTGATAAACATCCAATGTCGTGCACGCACACATGTATATGTTTGTCTGTCTGTATGATATACATATGCAAGAGATTGGAATGTATATACATGTGTACACACACATACATACATGCATATACATTCGTACATACATACATACATACATATATTTATATATATATATATATATATATACATATATATATATATATATATATATATATATATATATATATATATATATATATATATATATATGTCTGTGTGTGCTTGTGTTTGTTCCTTCAGATATATGTACATATTGCTCTATCTATCTATCTATCTATCTATCTATTTATCTATCTATATATATATATATATATATATATATATATATATATATATATATATATATATATATTTCGATTCGTCTCTCTCTCTCTTTCAAACCGAAACATATATATATATATATATATATATATATATATATATATATATATTATATGCATTTTTGTCTGAGAGAGAGAGAGAGGCTTACCATGTGAAATTCATTTTCATGGAAAATTTTGGGTGTTTCACACAATAACTATGAACCCAAAGTTTTTTCTTTAGGAAATGAAAGCCATCGCTTCGGTGCAATTACATTTACATTTAAGAAGAAAGTAGTGTTTTCAACTCAATAGTCGTTCCATTGTCCTGTACACACACATATATACAACCCGTTAGTGTTTTCAACTCAATAGTCGTTCCTTGGCTTGTTTGAGGTTCAATATAAGCTCACTCAATGCTTTCTCCTTAGTTATGTTTCTATTTTCAGAGATATGAGATTTTATGGCATCGTCTCATGTTTCTTTTCAAAACTTATAATTTTAAAATCAATTACACGTGAATTTCATTTTCATAGAAAATTTTGGGTGTTTGCACAATAACCACGAACCTAGATTTTAGGAAATGGCCGGGCTTTATCTTATTTAAGAAGCTAGTAGTGTTTTCGACTTGATAAACATCTCAATGTCATGCACGCACACATGTATATGTCTGTCTGTCTGTATGATATACATATGCAAGAGATTGGAATGTATATACTCTTATACATAAAACATTCTATTAATCAACATAAAGAAAACTTACATAAGAGGGCAGATTGCTAGTAGTAGCTTTAGTTAAGAAATCAACCCTCTGTTTGATAGAATGAACATACTCCAGCTGGAATTCTTTATTAGATATCTTCTCCCTGATGAAGTGGCAGTCAATTTCTATATGCTTGGTCCTTTCATGATATACGGGATTTGATGCAATCTCAATAGCTGCACCGCTATCACAATATAGAGGTATAGGATGGTTAAGAGAATAACCCAATTCACTGATGATATCCATTTTCCTTCACACATAGCTTGTGCTATAGCTCTATACTTAGCTTCTGCTGTAGATCTTACAACCACTGTCTGTTTTTTACTCTTCCACGATATAATATTACCACCAAGTAAAGTAACATAGCCTTTAGTTGACTTCCTGTCATCGGAAGAACCAACCCAATCAGCATTCGAATAAAGTGCAATGTCCAAATTTGATGATTTTGAATAAAGTAAACCCATTCCTGAAGTTGATTTGAGATATCTAAGAATTCTATACACTGCATCCATCTCCTATAACAATAATATCATCAACATACACCGCAAGAATATATATTTTTGCCCCTCTCATGAAGAATATTATATGATCATTGAGACTTCTGCTGTATCCCAAACTGCACATGGCTTTATTGAATTTATCAAACCAAGCTCTTGGAGACTGTTTTAACCCATATATTGCTTTATTGAGTTTACATACGCTATTAGAAGATAAAAGAGTGCTGGTCATTCCAGGAGGTAGTTCCATGTACACTTCTTCATTTAAATCTCCCTGTAAAAAGGCATTTTTGACATCCAATTGCCGTAGATTCCATCACAAGTTTGTTGCCATACTCAGAAGTATTCTAATTGATGTAAGCTTGGCCACGGGTGCAAATGTTTCTGTATAATCAATTCCATATGACTGATTGTATCCTTTAGCAACCAATCTGGCTTTATATCTCTCCATTGTCCCATATGCCTTATATTTAATAGTAAACACCCACTTACATCCTACAGTATTCCTATCAGAAGGCAACTGTGTGATGGTCCATGTATTGCTTTTTACCAGTGCATTCAATTCTTCTTCAATTACAGCTTTCCATAAAGGGCACTTGATTGCTTCTTCAAACTTCGAAGGAATGTTATGTTTTTCAGCATTCATAATGAAGTTTTGGTACCTCTGAGACGTATTGGCATATGAAACATAATTAGAAATGGGATATCGTGCACATGTACGCTTACCTTTTCGAACAGCAATAGGGATTTCAAGATCACTTTCCACTTGTACTTGGGGATCTGGTTGAAGGGAATTCTCTTTAGCACATGGTTCTTCTTGAGAGTATACAATCCTCCGTTGTCCTTTCTGGTATGTCAGAATATCTTTTGATGGCTGAGTGTTCTCACTGTTGCAGTCAACGATCTCAGGAAACTCCCCCTCGCTAGGAACGAGCGGAAGAACACAAGTAGAATTTGGAGAAGATGCCATGGAAGGAGAATAATAAGGGGTAAGTTCAAAGAAGGTGACATCCATAGAAACATAGTGCTTTCGAAGCAATGGGTCATAACATTTGTAGCCTTTCTGAGAGGTGGAGTAGCCAAGAAAAATACACTTAACAGACTTGGCATCAAGTTTATCACGATGAGGAAGATGAATATGGACAAAACAGGTACACCCAAAGGTACGAGGAAGGGGATGAAATGATTGTGAATCTTTATGAACACGATGAAGCCCTGAGTGGTATGACTAGGCATGCGATTTATAAGATAAACAACAATGAGGACAGCATCACTCCAATAAAATTTGGGAACATTACTTTGAAGAAGAAGGGTGCGGGCAACTTCCAGAATATGTCGATTCTTCCGTTCAGCAAGACCGTTTTGTTGGGGTGTATAAGGACAAGTAGTCTGATGAACAATGCCCTGTGCATGTAAATAGGATGCTAACTAAGTCCAAAGGTATTCGCTGCCATTATCGGATCGAAGAATTTTAACAGTAGCATTGAACTGAGTACAAATAAATCGATGCAAATAGAGGCAACTTCAGACTTTGTTTTCATTAAGTAAACTATGGTAAGACGAGTACAATCATCAATGAAGGAAATAAAATACTTATGATTAAACATAGAGGTGACCGCACTAGGTCCCCATACATCAGAGTGAATAAGTTCAAAAGGTTGAGAACTGCGAGAATCACTTAAAGGATAAGATGTCCTTTGGTGTTTCCCAAGTTGACATACTTCACATTCAAACTGAAATTTATTGGACTGAACATGAAACTGAGGAATAACATAAGGAATTTTGGACACATGAAGATGGCCAAGACGATAATGCCAAAGACGAAGATCTACAGCATGAACGGATGGTGGTGAAGGACGGTGAGGGATAGAAGGCTGAGGAGAGTCTTCAAGAACGTATAAGCCTTTCTATAGTTTACCATGTCCAAAGATGTTCCCCGTCCTCAGATCCTGGAATACACAACCAGTAGGATGAAAGGTTACACAACAATGCAAGGCACGAGTTAAAGAGCTGACAGAAAGAAGATTGTGTGGAAAACTCGGAACATGATATACGGATGATAGATCGGAAATACAGGTAGAAACACGGCTCTGTTCAACCATATAAGTGAAAGAACCATCCGCTAATTTAATCGGTGCCTGATCCTGAAGTGTCTGGTAAGCTGAAAAATAGGATAAGTCGCCAACCATATGATCTGTAGCCCCTGTATCAATTATCCAGGTATGAAAAGTAGAAGAAGAGGAGTGATTACCTGTGACTGTATGCGTAGCCTGTGCCACTGTGGCTTAGAGAGGGTGAGTTTCGCATCTTCATCCTCTTGAGAGTTGTTAGGGAGAGAGGCTTAGAGAGGGAGGGTTTGGGTGAGAGAATTGAGTGAAAATTGAGGAAAAAGAGGGTCAAGCACCACTTTTGGAGGCCATCTTAAAGGGAATTCGGGAAAATTTTTCCAACTGTTTGTTGATTCGATTTTCCTGCAATAGAGCCTGGGTATTTATCCTATAACTTTGTCTGTAGGCCTCCAAAAACAGTCGCTCTTGGTTCATTGGAAAGCTGTAATCTATAGCTTTTCAACAAGACCAAATTCACTAAATTTGAAACTCTAAGCACCAAGAGCTCATCTTTGAGCCTCCATATTTCTGTTACAGTACAATTTCGGGTGTATGAGTAGAGGTACTTCTTTGAATTAATACTGCAACATTATAACTCTGAATGTAAATCTGAAAAATGTCCTAGACTCTCCACATCTTAGGCTTAGTCTATGTCACACAATACTTCTAAGGGGTGGAGTGTCGACCTCGATATTGGTACGACACCGACACCGTGTCAGTGCGACATGGCAAAAAAAAAAAACACAATTTTTTTTTTGTAACTCACGAATAAATGGGTCCGGATAATGAAGATTGATTTTTGTATTATGATGAAATTAGTAGTTGTTTACCATTTATATGTTTTGCTTTAATATAACTTAATGATTTTGGGTGCGGACAATTGGTTTCTTATTACTCAATCTGATTGGGTTCTTGACTCCATACTGTATGCCTAAGGCTTAGTGATGTAAAATTTTGGTGATTTTTAGAGGTCTAAAGAGATTCGGGAAACATTTCTTGAAAACAGAGTTTTTTGTTTTCAAGAACACTTTTGAACTTCAAAAGTGCACTTGTTTTCCATTCTTCAACACCTTGTTTCACGTGAATTTTGAATATCACCAATCTATTTAGAATTCCTAAGTGCTTAGATCGGTTCAAGAAGGCCTAAAGTGAAAAGAGCCCGCTTATCTACAATCCCCTAATCGGATTTAACTTTTACTAATTTTTAGAAACTAGCTGGCATGCTCGCTCATTAAGTAGAGTTGAAAGTTTTCCTTAAGTCTCTCTTTGCTTGGAGTGAAAATTTCAATTCTACAATAGGCACGCCCGGTGGGACTCGAGTCTTTTAGGATTCCAAGGTGATTTTTCAAACTCCAATCTTTTAAAACTTTGGTGTTAATACATCTCTTGTGCACAAGCTGATTTTTGAAACAATATAAGTTCGGATGATTCCTTTGAAAACAGGCCAAGGAAATCTTCATCGCATTTCTCAAATCGGTTTTCTAAAAGCTTAAAGAAATACTCTAAAACTCGAGATGAAAAACTTGCCTCCTTGAGAAAGAGCAAGGCAACTTGAAAGGGAATTCGAGGCCCTAAGCTGAATAGCCAAGGCATATCGATCCCATAAAAAATCAACTCGGGTCCATAAAGAGAAAAAGAATACTCGAAAAACCAAATTGAGCCCAGAATCCGATGAAGGAAATGAGGCTACAAATGCAACAAGTGTTGAGATTGAATCATCGACATCCTAGGTACACCTAACCCTAGCATCTATAAATAAATCTCCTTGAGCCTAGGTTTGAGTCAACCAGGAGTAAAATTCTAAGAGTGGGCGTATTCTAAAGTTTCAAGTGAAAAGAATGTTGTTGTTGATGGCGATTGACAAATAAGGATCCACTCATAATCTGGTTAAGTTTGAAGAAATGTTGATTTTTCCAAACTTTAGGATTGGAGTTGATAGCCGTTTAAGTTGATAATTACGGCTACATGGCAACAGAAGATAAGATTTTTATATTTTTAACTGTTATAATCCGAGAGCACACCAATGCCTCCATTGGATATGTAAGTTATACATATAATGCGACTTCAACTAAAGTAAAAGGAGCCTACTTAAGATAGATGCATGAGATTACCAATAAGCATGCCATATTTGGCAACATATAGAGATTAAGAATCACAATTAGCTATTACAAATGAAGAACCAAAAAAGCAAGTGGAAATTGAGTAGGAAATTAATTGAACCCAAATCAAAGGCAAGACATGACATAATACTAATTTAGATCCCATTCCGACTGAATGTTTCCTGAATCAACAGCTTTCTTGCATATGCAATGCCAATTCTCTACAAGGTCAAGCTAACAAAGATTTACTACCTTCTTAGAATCCTAACAAAAGTAAGGTATTAATCTCCTTCAATTTAGTTTCATAATTAAACTATTTTTATTCATTACAAATCAAGGTTTAATTGTGACAAACTTAACTTAAGGAAAATGTAGTCCCTATTTTACATAAAAGGGTCTTGTTGGTAATCAAAAGAAGGATATAAAGGTAAGTATAATTATTCACTGTTTTTTACTTTGTTACATCTTATTATTCAAATTAGTTTCATAATTGAACTATTTTCATTCATTGCATATTAAGGTTTAATTGTGGCAAGCTTACCTTATAAGAGGAAAGTGTAGTCCACATTTTTTAGAAAAGAGGTTTGCCCTTTAGCTTGTTGGTAATTTTCATTTTCATGTTCTATTCTTTTCCATTTTTTGTTTCTTAAGGAGGTTATAACCAGATTTTTAGAGGTTATTATGCTCTTTGTCTGCATCACACTTGGCAATGACACACATCCACATAATACATTTTTTGTGGTCATCAGAATTAGTTTACAAATTCTTGATTTCTTGGTTATGGTATGTGATGAGATAACATTGTTATGGTAAGTTGACCCCTCTAAGTGTCGAGCTATCATAGACATGCCTCTTCCCTCCAACTTGACCCAAATCCGAAGCCTCCAAGGTCGACTCCAAGCAATTAGGAGATTTATCTCCAATTTAACAATAAGATGCAAACCTTCCAATAGGCTTTTGAGAAAATGGGTTAAATTTGAATGAGATGTCAATTTCCAAAAAGCTTTTGAAACTTATTTGGTAAATCTTTCGATTTTAAAACCTCTAAAGCAAGGAAAACCTTTATTGTTTTACATTCCCATTCATGCGAATGCATTGGGTGCTTTTATGAAGATGATAGTCTTAAGGAGTATGTTATTTACTACATTTCGAAAACTCGCATATGAAAGAAATTCTCAAGCCATTGAGAAAATGTGCTTGGCCTTGGTATGAGCTTGTCAAAAGTGTAGAGATCATGAAATTTGGATAGTGTCTAAGCTTGATCCAATCAAGCACTTATTTGAAAATAGCAGGTCCTCTTAATGGAGTATGATTTAAAGTTTCATTATCGAACCTCCATTAAGGGACAAACCCTAGCCGATCAGGTGGCCCTTGAAGATACGTATCCCATACTTTGATGAAATGCCCAATAAAGGCATATTTGCAAACGAATTTTAAAACCATGTTTTAGCAAATTGTTTTAATGAATATCAAGTATGGAAAATGTATTTTGATGAGGCAAAGAATCAGCAAGGGGCATGTGTGGGAATTATCCTCATATCTCTCAAGAAAGGGGAAATTCCAATTGCCATTCGACTGGCATGCTCAAATAATGTGGCCGAGTATGAAGCACACATACAAGGCCTAAAAATTTTAAAAAATCTAGGGCATCATGTATCGAAGTCTTTGGAGATTCTATGCTTGTTATAAACTAAGTTTCGAAAATTTGGCAAGTCAAAAATGAAAAACTCATACCATACCTTAAATTGGCCACTAGATTGGTTGATTCTTTTAAATCAAGTTATAAAATGGGATGATCTTTGTTGAATCGAGTAGTAAAGGGATAAGTTTTCCCCATTTTACTTCTCTCTCCAAAAGAAAAATTGAAAAAATCAAAAGGAAAAGATAATACAAAAACACCTCCATAAAGAGGTTAAGAAAAGAGAATACAAACTCCTCTTCCCTTCAAATAGGAAGAGGGAATACAAAAATTCCTTCGAAAGAGCATTTTTTCTCTCTTTGCCTTAAACCACGGGATGCTTCAGAAGGGACCCTGGTAACTCTTTCTCAAATCCTTATAACTTATCCCAATGGAAAAGGTTTATCCATAAAAATCCTAAAGTAGGAATAGAATCTATTTGTATTTAGACTTTGTTATGTGGGAAATGGAATTTTTAAATGTTTTCCAAAATTTTCTAAAAAACCTCTACGGGTATTGAAACTCAAATGAAGGGAAATATGAAAAATTGGAAGTCATTTTGATAGAAACTAAAAGGAGTTCCTTTCAAAATGAATTTTGAAAACCTGAAATGTCAAAACGACATGGGATTAACTTACTTGGGGCAGCCAGCCTTCATAGGTTTCTCTCCAAGCTCATTCATCTCTTAAGTGAGTCTGTAAAACCTCACACTCTATTTGCATCACACACACCATGCATGCGTACATCCAAAGTCGGCCATGCATGATCATGTTTAGGACAAACACTTAAGTATGAGTCATGTCCCCTTTAGCTAAAATCCCCTCCTCTACAATCCGAGGAAAAGGATTTTATGAAATAAGGGATTATTTATATTCTCAAGAATAATTTAGGAAGTAAATAAAAAAGGGTTTTTCTTCTTTGCCATTATTCAAATAAATTGGGATTAATGCCAAAGAGGGGCATCCACCCCAAATACAAAATTTTCTGAAAATACTCCAAAATTCGAAAACTAACTTATCTTAAAAAGATTTCAAAATAAAGTTAAAAGTATAAAAACCGAGAAGATTGGAGTATAAGACAGGTGGGGCCTCTACGAAGGTGTAAAACACCCCAAAATCTCACGATTTTCTCAAATATGCCTGGTTTTGCAAAAGCAACTCCAAAGGGCTATTTTGAGTCTGGAAGCTCAGGAGCCTTTCAGGCAACCCTGTACATATGTTGAAACTGTATATACGTTTTAAAACCTTATACAGGTAGTTTTAGACTTTAAAAAGTCTTTTAAAACCCCGAAAGCAGCCTAGCCTGACGAAAGCAGGACTGAAAAAGTAAAGGAGAGCCCGGACCCGGAGCATACTTCAAGCCCGGCACATCAACTCTCGTATCAAAATCATCCCCAGATTATCAGACATCCAAGCCCCACATATCTGAAATTTGCTCAAAATGAACTCCGGAAGGTGAGAAGAAGAGCGGACGATAATGTTGGCGAAGACCCAACGCAAGATGAAGTACTGATGAAGTCAGGCCCCGCACAAACTGTCCGTTTTGAAACGCCATGAAGGAATAAAAAATCAGATTTGGGTCGGATCTAAACCATATATATCCAGATCCAAACCCATGTATTTGGATCCAAAGATCTAAATCCAATACCTACATCCATGGCCCACATCACCTTCTCATAAATAGAGGTGTGGGGTCCAAAACATTTCACGTGAAAAGCTTGGGTAGAGAGAGAAAAGGGAGGATAAAGTATGAGTGAGAAAGTTGGTAGGCTTGACTTTTGGTTAAGGGTGGGTTAACCTTGTGGGTTTGGCCTAGAGTGTGGGTTTAAGCTTGTATACACCTACACCTGACCTGGGGCTGCACCAACTTGGACGTGGCTGCAACTAGATCAATGGACCGATGCCAAGGGAGGTTCCTAAAACCTAGCCCTAAGCTAGCTCACCTCACCTCACCTAGCCATCTCTCCTAAAACCTAACCCAAACCTAGCCATCCTCACCCAAAACCGCCCCTAACCTCACCTAGCCGACCTCACCTAGCTAGACCACCTAGACCCTAACCAACTAAGCCTAAACCCACCTTAGTGCACCTAATTAAACCCCTAACCACTATATCCCAACCCACCTAACCGACCTACCCTAAACCACTAACCAGCCCCCCCTAACCGACCTACCCCAAACCATGTCCCATGCCCACCTTATTACAAATATCTGGCCCATACCCCCCAAACCGACCCAGCCCATTCCTAGCCTATAAAAACCCCTCTTCCTTGCGGGTTCCACTCTCTCTCTTCCACTCTCACCCCCCACTCACTCCATGCTCCAAGGCCACCTACCATTCCACCGCCACTCCATCACCCGGCTACCACCTCTCCACTTCAACCAACTCCATCACCTTCAACCTTCGGCGAGGAGCACCCTTTGGCTGCCACTCTTCTTCCACCACCAAGCCGGCCACCACCTCCATCCACCAGCACCACTTCCATTCACGGTTAGTACCCCACCTCAACCCCATCTAACCCTTCACCTCTTTCTTTCCCAGCTGCACACTCCCATCCAACCGCCAACTTGCATCCTTCCCTTCTCCCTTACACCCGGCCGACCTGCACCATACTCCACTACCTTCCCTCAACACCACCCACCTTAGCTCCTAGCTGAACACCTCCCTTAGTCACCCACTTCCCAGCCCGCCTTCACCACTCCCCAACACTATTTTCTATCCATTCAGCCAACACCTTCCACCTGGCCGGCACCCCTACTTGTCGCCCACATCCACCTAAGGAGCTCCCCTTCGGCTGCCCAAGGCGACTCACGAGGCCAAAGCCAAGCAAGTTGAATACGGATCAGCTACACGTAAGTGCCTAACTCGGTCCATTATATGAACTTGCTTACATTTAATTAAATTTGATACGGGGTTGTAATAATGGAGCGTTGTCTCTCCCCGATTGTAATAATGTGGTTTGACACACCAACACACACGTGCACTTGAGCCTTTCCGCTCTTAGTTGCACACCCTTTTGGCACACACACGGGCCTTGATAGCTCCTAAGATATAATTATATTTATATATATTCGGTTGCGTGGGTTTTACATTACAAGTCGTGGGTGTTGTCTTTCAATTCCACACTCACACACATTGAGCTTTCGCTCTTATTCCCAAGATCCTAGTAAGGGCCATATTGCAATTTCATTTGGGTGTTTTAATTCAAGTTGTGTGTGTGGTCTTTCAATTCTACACTCACACACATTGAGCTTTCGCTCTTATTCCCAAGACCCTAGTAAGGGCCATATTGCAATTTCATTTGGGTGTTGTAATTCAAGTTGTGTGCGTGGTCTTTCAATTCTACACTCACACACATTGAGCTTTCGCTATAGTAAGGGCCATATTGCAATTTTATTTGGGTTTTATATTACAAGTCCTGTGAGTTGTCTTTACATATATACACAACACCCACGCACACGTTGGCGACCCTCAGGCCCATATATATTATAAGTATTTCCCTTCCGCTATGTCTTTAAGATTTGGGTTTTAAGGTTTAGCTGTGTGAGTAGTCTTTCCATATATACATGACACACACTTACACAATTGAGCCTTTCCGCTCTTAAGATATACCCATATTTCCCTTTTGCAATTTACATTACGCCATTTCCCTTAAGCATTGTCTTTCAATTCGGGTTTTCCCTTTGGAGTTGTGTGAGTCTGCATTACATATTCGCCATACCACGAGTTAGGACACATATTGCATCAAAGCAAAACCCCACACTCCCGTGCAAAAATCGCCCAACCTAGGTCACTTGCGCACACACCTAGTTGACCCTAAAAAGCATAAAAGTGAAAGACAAATGCACGTGCAAATCCCACGTGAAATAAAACTTGCAATCATACAAACAAAGCCCAAACACTTTGGGTATTTTCAAAGAGGTTAGTTAATTCAAAAACGACTTTGTCAAGCGTACAGACTGACCCTTGCGCATCGGTGCAAGAAGGTCTGCGACGAAAAGAGCTCACTTGCTCACAGTGGCCCCGAAAGAGATAGATTTCAAAACTTACTTCGCTAGCTGGCACGCCATTGTTATAAAAACGACTTAGACACACGAAAAGGAAGTGAGAATTTTTCGTGTTTACAGGTTGGGCACGCTCGGTGGGACCTGGGCCTTGTGTAGAGTCAGTTCATGTAGAAAAACCTCATGAAAAATTTTCAAAGAAAGTATTTTTAACTTTGTTTGTTGCATTTCATATCTAGGATTTTTGAAAAAGCGTTGAAGCATGTCGAGTCCAGGCTCCCAAGAGGTATCTAGCCATGGCTCATGCGCATCAAGTTCTAACTCTAGGAGGTTTTCGAAAAAACAAAACAAACTAGAAGAGATTGAGGACTTGAGAAGGGATTTCGAGGCCAAGATCGCTGCTCTTAGCCAAGAGGCTGAAGTAGGCGACTCATGTTCGTCAAATGGCGAACCAAAGGCCAATAAAAAATTTGAAAAACCTCGCAAACATAAAGAGACTTCCGCAATGGAAGGTAACCAATACCACGAGTCCACACACAAGGACCGTAAAGCCCTACAGCAGCTGTTGAGAGGGCAAAATAAAGAGAAAAGGAGTTATGCTCTGTCTGATTTCTTGCCTATGGACTATGAAACAGACAATGACGATGAAATATCGAACTTCCATCAGTATGATGGCATGGGAGACCCTAGGTCTCACTTGCAGCTTTTCTCTCGTTGAGCCCATAAGAAAAAGGACTCGATGAAATGGGTGTATTGGTTTTCTTTGTCCCTCAAAGGCACAGCCGCAAAATGGTTGGCTTCATATGACCTTAGTTAGTTCGCAACTTTTTAAGAGTTAGTGAACTGCTTTATGCAGAGATTCTCGCATAATGTAGAAGTCACACCGACTTTAAACACCTTGAGGGATACAAAACAATGTGTGAACGAAGACGTACATACGTTTATCGTTCGTTGGAGGTCTCTCCTAGGTCAAGTGCGAGAGCCAATATATAAAGGATGCATAGTCATGCTCATCCTGGATAATTTTAAAAATGAGTTAAAAACCCTTCTTTCGCTTCACGAAATCTCAACTTTTCACAAGTTGATAAAGAAAGCATCCCTTTTCGAAACAAATTTAAAAAAAGGGGTGTATGATCACTTATGGAAAGGAAGCGCGATTTCGAAAACTAGCTTGGAGAAGCCCAACACTTATGGGCTACCCACCGTGGACAAAGGGGCAAAACCCCACAAAATCGCTAATGTTCGGGTGGATCCAAACCCGGCAAGTGCTTCACGAAATTTTGAAAAAATAGAAAACAAAAGGGAGAAAAGTTTTCAAAAACCCTTTGAAAGACGGGAGTACACTCCGTTGGGGCAACTTGTATCGGAGGTCCTAGACCTCCTACTCGCCCAGGGTATGATCGAACTCCCCGAGATTCCCAAGGGAGTCACTTCAAAGGGAGGATTTTTAAATAAATTCTGTAAGTATCATCGGCTCAAAGAACCTGCCCAAGCTATCTTTAAAGAACCCTTTCCCAAGCACGCAAGTAACAATGGGAAGGGAAAAGAGGTACGTGCTCTCACGATTTTGGAGAGTCTAGCGCATGCATGTAAGTCTGGTTTGTCTACTTGTGCATTTACTCTCATACTTTACAAAAAACCCGTCCAAGTAGTCATCCGGGGACCACCAAGAGTTTCGTCCCCGATTAAACCAGTTTTAACAATTCAAGGTGCTCCAAATCTCTCGATTAGAGCCATGTTAAGTGCGAAACCTAGGTTGATCGTGGGGGAGGTGACAAGATCCGAGAGGATCTATCAACCCCCACATCTGCAAAGTGCTAAAAAGGTGGTCAGTGTGCTTGGCCCCTCAAAAGCATGTATTCCTAGAGTTCCGCCAAAAATTGACAAAGGAAATGTCATTTTAAAGGCATATAATTTCGAAAACCATCTTTCAAAGATTCCTATCAACATGTCCATCCTAAAGCTAATACAAACTTTGCCTAGGCATAGACTAGTGTTAGAGAAAATTCTAGAAAGAGCAAAGGTTAGTTCGAACATTACCCCAGAATCCTTGTCCAAACAAGTGGCCTCCATAGGAGCAAAAACGCCCATCATATTCTCGGAAGACGATGTAGAAAGACCCTACGAGTCCCATAACCAGGCCCTACATATCGAGGTGGTTCTGAATAACCACTCTCTGGATAGATGCCTTGTCGATGGGGGAGGAGGGCTCAACATCCTTTCACTTTATGTGGCGAACCAAATCGGAGTCACCTTGACATCCATGAACCCAAGTCCCATCGTCATCACTGGATACGATGGGAATGCGTCTAGACCACTAGGATCTATCGAACTCCCCATGAAAACGGGAGGGATAGCACACACGAAGGTGTTCCATGTCCTGGACATCCACCTCCACTATAACCTATTGTTGGGAAGGCCTTGGATACACAACTTGTGCGCTGTGCTATCCACAGGTGTGTCAAAATCTCTTTCAGGGACAAAGTCATAGTGATCCTAGGTGAGAGTCATCCTCAACTTCAAGGGGTCATAAATTCCCCTTGCTTGTCAGGTTCCTAGATCCACGAGGTAAAATTGGGGCAAACCATGCTCGAGCCACCAAGGCTCACTTTGTACAACCCTAGGAAGGTCGTATATGTGAAGGGGCCGCCCAAGGCTGGCCCTCTCAAAGTTCTGACCATTCTAGGAAGACCCAAAAACCCCTGGAGAAAAAGCCCTATGTGCACAACATGGATGACAGTAAGTTCCAGGACCACGATTTATATTAAACGTTCTCCAAAAACAAAAAATCGTGGAACATGATGTTAAACATGGGCTATTTGCCATATAAGAGTCTAGGGGCACAAAATCAGGGTCTCCTAGAACCCATACTGCCTAGGGCCAATCTAAGCCGATATGGGATCGATTATACTCCCAGAATACCACCAAAACCATCTCCTGTGACCACCTAGGTCAAGGGTGCCCTTGAGCCTATCTTAGAAGAGACCTATGATTTAGACCTCTTATTCAGAGTCTAATAGAAATTTCGAGTGTCAAACTAGGTCTTTTGAAAATCCATGCATCAAATTCCCTAGGATCTATAAACCACGAGAATGATTAAAGCCCGGAGGTGGATCCCCTTGAGGAAGATCCCACTTCTGAGCTCTCAGAATTTCATAAAATTCTCGATTTTGAAAAGCCTTCAAATTCAATAGGAGGAGATTTCATAGAGATAAACCTAGAGAGTGATTCAAAGCCCAAACTCATTAAGGTAGGCGCATGTTTGCATGAGCATGAAAGATCAGCATTCATTGCATTTCTACAAACCTACTTAGATGTGTTTGCATGGACATATGAAGACATGCTGGGCATAGACCCCAGTATTGTCGAACATCGTCTTCTCTTAGATGCGGATGTGAAACCCATAAAGCAAAAGCTTAGGAAAATACATCCGAACGTAACCGCACAAGTCAAAGAGGGTTTAGAAGATTTGTTAAAAGCCGGATTTATAAAACCCATTGCGTATTCTGATTGGTCATCCAATATAGTTGTTGTTCGAAAAACCAATGGGAAGATTCGAATATGCATCGACTTTAGAAACCTGAATAAAGCCACTCCAAAGGATAATTATCCTTTACCAAACATAGATTTGATAGTCGATAGTACTGCAAATCACGAAATGTTTTCGTTTATGGATGGATATTCCGGGTATAACCAAATCAAGCTAAGCCCACGAGATCAGGGTAAGACCACAACCCCATGGGGCACGTACTGCTATACAGTCATGCCCTTTGGTTTGAAAAATGCCGGCGCCATATACCAGAGAGCTATGACCACGATCTTCCATGATCAGATTCATGAGCTCGTAGAGGTATATATGGATGATCTCTTGGCCAAATCCAAAACTCGATGCACTCATATCGAATTCTTACAAAAGATTTTCGAAAGGCTTAGACTTTACAAAGTAAAGTTAAACCCTCAGAAATGTGTGTTCGGAGTAGAGTCCGGAAAGCTCTTAGGCTTTATGGTGAGCCAAAGGAGTATAGAAGTCGACCCATCTAAGTGCCGAGCCATTATAGACATGGCTCCACCCTCCAATCTCAACAGATTCGTAGCCTCCAAGGTCGATTACAATCCATTCACTGGTTTATCTCAAACCTAGCGACTAGATGCGAACCCTTCAACAAGTTGTTGAGAAAGGACATGAAATTTTCATGGGATGACGACTGCCAAAAGTCATTTGAAAGACTAAAGGCATACTTAGTTAATTCCCCTATTCTAAATCCTCCAAAGTAAGGAAAACCTCTGCTGCTTTACATTTTCGTGCATGCGAATGCCTTGGGAGCTTTGTTAGCTCAATACGAGGATGATACTCACAAGGAGTATGTCATATATTATATTTCGAAAACTCTCTTGGCTTATGAAAGGAATTATCAAGCAATGGAGAAGACGTGCTTGGCCCTAGTTTGGGCCTGTCAGAAATTTCGACACTACTTCCTAGATCATGAGATCTGGATAGTGTCCAAGCTTGATCCAATCAAGCACTTGTTCGAAAAACCCATTCTCACTGGTAGATTGGGCAAATGGCAACTCCTTCTAATGGAGTATTGTAGACGCGCGAAAATCCCCGCCTCTTCGTCCCTTCCGGGGGCTTGGAGTGGATCTTCCCGTGCGTCTAAGGCCTATGTATACAAATAGGGCGTGCCAGCTAGCTTACTCAAGCTAGCGAAGATATTTTTAACACTGACTTCTAAACGTGGCTGTAGACACCGAAAATTTTCACTTATGGGTTCTTAGGCCTGAAGTGAACCTTTTCGCAATCTACTTCGCTTTATGGGCGTGCCAGCTAGTTTACTTTAACTAGCAAAGTATGTTTTGAAAATAATCTGACTTTTGAAAGGCGATTGTAGGCAAGTGGGATTTTTACGTCGCAGACCTTCTTGCACCGATGCGCAAGGGTCAGTCTGTACGCTTAGAGACTTCGTTTTGAAACAAGTTTAACTCAAAATATATTTTGAATGAAGAAGTGTTTTAAAACCTTTTGAAAACCATGCATTTGGGCGATTTTGACTTTGTAAGGGTTGGACGACCCTAAGTCTTGCACGATTTGATTCGGGTTTGTACGATTCTCAGATTTTAGATCACGTGGATTTGCACGTGCCTAAGTCTTTCTTTTATCCCTTTATGGGCCACCTAGGTGTGTGTTATGAACACTCCACTACATGGGGCGAATTTGAGTGGGAGTACGGGGCTTGCTTCGATGCAATATGCGTCCTACCTCGTGGTATGGCGTAGATGCAATGCAAACTCACGCTACTCCAAAGGGAAAACCCGAAATTAAAAGACAATGCCGAAGGGAAATTGCCGAAGGGAAATGACTTGTAAAGTAAATAGCCGAAGGGAAATGACTTGTAAAGTAAATAGCGGAAGGGGAAATATGGCTATATCTTAAGAGCGGAAAGGCTCAATTGTGTAAGTGTGTGTCGTGTATATATTGAAAGACAACGCACACGACTTGAACCTTAAAACCCGAATCTTAAAGACGTAGCCGAAAGAAATACTTTATATAGAGTATATGTAGGGGCCCTTACTTGGGTCTTGTAAATAAGAGCGAAGGCTCAATGTGTGTGCGTGCTTGAATTGAAAGACTTACACACACGACATGAAATGAAACCCAAATATAAATTGCAGTATGCCTTGACTAAGGTCTTGGGAGTAAGAGCGAAAGCTCAATGTGTGTGAGTGTAGAATTGAAGTACTACGCACACGACATAAATGAAACCCAAATATAACTGCAATAAGGCCTTTACTAAGGTCTTGGGAGTAAGAGCGAAGGCTCAATGTGTGTGCGTGTGGAAAATGGAAAGACAACACACACGACTTAATTAAAAACCCCCTTGACTTAAAATATATAAATATAACTATATATTAAGGGCTGGTTAGGCCCGTGTGTGTGCAAAAAGTGTACGACTAAGAGCGGAAAGGCTCAAGTGCGCGTGTGTGTGGGTGTGTCAAACCACGTTATTACAATCGGGGGGAGACGAAGCTCCTTTACTACAACCCCGTATCAAAATTTAATTGAATATAAAGCAAGTTAATGTAATAGACCAAGTTTAGACACTTACAAATAGCTGGTCCATGTTCAACTTGCTTGCACGTGGGCTCACGGTTCACCTTGGGCAGTCAAGAGGGGGTTATCCTAGGGGGCTTTGAGGGAGGTTCTATGGGGCACGGTTAGGGCCTTAGGGGAACTAAGGTTCGGCAAAGATGGGGCTGTCTAGGGTCTGTCCTAGGTGGCTGGAAGAGGTGCAGGTCACGGCCAGGGGGGTGGTCAGGTCGGCAGGAAGGTGGACAGGGCGGTAGGGAGGCAGTCGGGTCGGCAGGGAGGCGTCTGGCGCCTGGCGCAGCAGACGGGCGCCTGGCGCTGGGCGCGCTGGGGCGCAGGGCGCGCAGTAGCGCGGGACGGCTGCGGCACGGGGCGTGTAGGCGACAGAGGGGGCGCGCGGCAGGAAGCAGGGCGCGCGGCAGGCGACAGAGGGGGCGCGCGGTAGCAGAAGGGGCGCGCGGCAGGCGCTGGTTGCTCACGGCCGGCCGGGGTGAAGTTTTTGGGGTTTGTTAGGGATGGTTTGAGGCGGTTGGGGTTAGGTTAGGTCTAGTTAGGGTTCAGTTAGGGTTAGGTTGGTTCAGTTAGGGTTAGGTTCAGTTAGGGTTAGGTAGGTTCGAACCTAGGCTAGGTTGGGGTTAGGTTTACCTCTTGGAGCCGGTCCTTCTTGGCTTGAGCCCACGTCTCCACGGTTGCAGCCACTTGGTCCAGCCCACCTTGGTTGCAGCCACTTGGTCTAGACCCACTTAGCCCACATGGCTTGAACCCACCTCACCCAATGAGCCCACATGGCTAGGTCTATCACTCCCTCTCTCTCCTCCCAAATATTTGCATGAACCCTTTACATGGACCCCCTCACCTCTATTTATAGAGATTTGAGGTGGGTCTTGGATTTGGGTTTGGGTTTGGGGTTTGGATCCATACCCAAATCCAAACACTATTTGGATCTGGATATTGGATCTCGGATATTTTGAGATCTGTATCCGATCCAAACCCAATATTTTTATGGATACGGATCTGGATATTTTGATCCAGATCCGATCCAATCCAAACACTATTTGGATCCAATCCAAATCCAAACACTATTTGGATCGACCCAAACACTATTTGGATTGGCCCAAATCCAAACACTATTCATTACATGGATTTGGATCTGGATATATATGGTCCAGATCCAAATCAAAATTTCTTCGGACAGTCCTTCTTGGCTTCTTGAGGCGAACGATCTGTGCGGGCACTGGCTTCATCAGCGCTCCGTCTGGTGCTGGGTTTTCCCCAACTTTGTCGTTCGGACTCCGTTTCGCCGTTCTGGACTCCGTTGAGCTTTTCATCAAATGGGCTCTGCTTTCTTTTGTTTTTTTATCAGGGAGTGGCTTCTGAAGCTCTGGGCTTGAATCCTCTTCGGGCCTAGGGTCTTCTTTTGCCTTCTGTACCTGTTTTCACATTTCAAAACAGGTCGTCGTTTTGGCTCAAACGAGCTTTTTGGTGTTTTGAGAGTTTTTGAAATATAGAAGATTTGGGGTGTTTACAGTGGCGACTGTGAGCAAGTAAGCTCTTGTTGTCGCAGACCTTCTTGCACCGATGCGCAAGGGTCAGTCTGTACGCTTTTGCAAAAATCGAGTTTTGGAGAGAAAGTCTACGAAGCGGTTCGAGGTGTCTATTTCGGGTCTTTAAGATGCGATTGCATGTTTTAGATCACGTGGATTTGCACGTGCCTAAGTCTTTTCTTTTATCCCTTTTCGGGCCACCTAGTTTGTGTGTTATGAACACTCCACTACATGGGCGAATTCGAGCGGGGTTTGCTTCGATGCAATATGCATCCTACCTCGTGGTATGGCGTAGATGCAATGCAAACTCACGCTACTCCAAAGGGAAAACCCGAAATGTAAAGACAATACTGAAGGGAAATAACAGAAGGGAAATAACCGAAGGGAAATAATCGAAGGGAAATAACCGAAGGGAGATATGTATATATCTTATGTATATGAGCCCTTACTCGGGTCTTGCAAATAAGAGCGAAGGCTCAATGTGGGTGCGTGCTTGAATTGAAAGACTTACACACACGACATGAAATTAAACCCAAATATAAATTGCAGTATGGCCTTGACTAAGGTCTTGGGAGTAAGAGCGAAGGCTCAATGTGTGTGAGAGTGCTTGAATTGAAGTACTACACACACGACATAAATGAAACCCAAATATAACTGCAATAAGGCCTTTACTAAGGTCTTGGGAGTAAGAGCGAAGGCTCAATGTGTGTGAGAGTGCTTGAATTGAAGTACTACACACACGACATAAATGAAACCCAAATATAACTGCAATAAGGCCTTTACTAAGGTCTTGGGAGTAAGAGCGAAGGCTCAATGTGTGTGAAAGTGCTTGAATTGAAAGACTTACTCACACGACATGAAATGAAACCCAAATAGTATAGGTCGGCCCTTACTTGGGTCTTTCAAATAAGAGCGAAAGCTCAATGTGTGTGAGAGTGCCTGAATTGAAAGACAACGCACCCAACTTAAACAAAACCCTTCGAAAATGAAAGTATATATATACACTTATATATTAGGGGCTGATTAGGCCCGTGTGTATTAAAAATCGTGCACGACTAAGAGGGTGCACGTGTGTGGTTGTGCCAAGCCACGTTATTACAAGCGGGGGGAGACTACGCTCCGTTATTATAACCCCGTATCAAATTGAATCTCAAGCAAGTGTACGACTAAAGACCGAGTTTAGACACTTACGAGTAGCTGGTCCGTAGAGGTCTTGCTTGAGCGTGGACTTGGCCTTGGGCTGTAAACGGGAGCTCCGCGAAGGTAGGTGATCAAGGGTGCTGGCCGGCTGCAAGTGGGGCGCGGGATAGGCGCCTCGGAGGTGGCCGGTGGCAAGTAGATGGCGGCTCCAAGTAGGGGGTTTAAAGTGGCTGAATGAGTGGGTTCTTAGGGTCACTAGGGGAGTTGAGAGTTTAGGGAAGCTGGACCTAAAAGGTGAGCTGGTGGGAAAGGCCGAATAGGACACCTAGGGGAAGGTCGAATGGGAGATGATGGCTAGGTAGTGGCCGGCAGTTTGGGTTATACTAGGTTCGGCTAGGTTGAAGTGGTGGTGACAAAGGGGCTGAGATGAAGGTAGGATGGGTGGCTAAGAGTGGAGAGGTGGTAGAGAAGGGGGCTAGGTAAGGTGCAGGGTACTTACCGAATGGGGAGAGGTGGCGGATGAAGTGGGAAGGTGGCGGGCAGGTGGCTGTCGGCTGGTTCGGTTGGGTTGAAGGTGGTGGCGTCCGGCTGGGCAAATGGTGGTGGTGGATGGAAGAGGGAAGGTGGCGGTGCAGGTGGTGGCTGGTGGAGCAGATGGAGCAGGCGGAGGTGGGGAGTGGTCCCGGCTGGGTGAGAGATGGGAGAAGGAGAGGGCCCGGCTGGGTGGAATGGTGGTTCCCACTTGGAAAACCCGCCCACAAGGAAGGGGGCTTAAATAGGGGATGGGTAGGTCGATTAGGGCTGGGCTGTGGGTAGTGGTTAGGTGGTTTAGGTAGGGTGGTATGTAGATAAGGTGGGCTGGAAGGGGTTGGGCCAGATATTTTAAAACTAGGGGTTTGGGTAAATCGTGGGCTAAGGGTGGTTTAGGGGTTTAGGGCTAGGTTAGGTGGTTGGGTTTTAGGGTGAGGTTTAGTGAGCTAGGTTAGGTGATTAGGCTAGGTTTAGGCTAGGATTAGGGAAATTAATCTAGGTTTAGGGAAGGATTAGGGAAGTGGGTTAGGTGATTAGGTTGGGATTAGGACGGGATTAGGGAAATGGGTTAGGTGATTAGGTTCAGATTAGGGGTGGATTAGGGGTTCAGGCTAGGTTTAGGCATTTTGGGCTAGGTTTAGGTGAAGGAGCTCCCTTAGCATGGCCCATAGACCTTGATCACCCCATGTTGGTGCAGCCCTAGGTTAGGTTTTAGCTAATTACAAGCTTAAACCCACTCAATTAGGCTAACCCACATGATTAACCCAAACTTGACACACAAGTCAAGCTTAATACAACACTCTTGATATTTTTCAACCCCACTCTCTCTCATGCCCAATATCCCACGTGAATTTCAAGTGAGCCCCACCTCCATTTATGAGAAGGTGATGTGGGCCATGGATATGGATATTGGATTGGATCTCTGGATCCAAATCCCAATCCAAGTCCACCTATGGGTTTGGATTGGAATCTGGATATATATGGTCCAGATCCAATCCAAACTGAACTCTGACTCCTTCGAGCTGGTTCGAAACGGACGATTCGTGCGGGGCCTGACAGCATCAGTACTCCGTCTGCGTTGGGTCTTCGCCAACATAGTCGTCCGCCTCCGTTTCTGCCTTCCGGAGATGACTTCAAATGCTATTTTGATAAGAACAGGGTCTTGGACGTTCGAGATCCTGGGGTGTAAATCAGATAAGAGTTGCTGCGCCGGGCTCGACAGGTGCTCCGGTTCCAGGCTCTTCTTGGCTCTCCTGGTCCTGTCTTGATCGGGCCAAGCCACTTCGGGGTTTCAAAACATGTTTTAAAAGGGTTTTCAAAAGCCATATCGTATGTTTTTGAAAGATATAGGTTAAAACATATGTACAGGGTTGTCTGGAAGGCTCCTGGGTTTCCAGACTCAAAAATGGCCCTTTGGGGCTGCTTTGTATAAAACCAGATGGATTTTGAGAAATTCGTGGGATTTCGGGGTGTTTACAAGTATGACTTGAAATACCATCATCAGATCTCCATTAAGGGGCAAGCCCTAGCTGACTACGTGTCTGAGTTCCCCCTAGAGGACATATCCCACACTTAGTGAAATGCCTGACAAAGGCATATTGCAAAACCAATTTCAAAACCACATTTTGGCAAACTCTTTCGAAAACCAAGTGTAGAAGATGCACTTCGATGGGGCACGAAACCAACGAGGGGCTGGTGCTAGGGTCATCCTCATATCCCCTGAAAAGAGTGAGATCCCCATAGCAATTCACCTAGATTTCAAATGTTCCAACAACGTAGCTGAGTATGAAGCACTCATACAAGGCTTAAGGATTTCAAAAACTCTAGGGGCATCATGCATCAAGGTCTTTGGAGACTCACTCCTCGTTATAAACCAAGTTTTGAAAATTTGGCAAGTACGAAATGAAAAACTTCTTCTATATCACGAGTTGGCCACTCGATTGGTTGAGTCATTCCAATCGTGTACACTCACACATGTAGGAAGAGAGGATAATGGCATTGCCGATGCCCTCTCATCCTTGGGTTCAGCCCTAAAGGTCGACCCCACTTTGAGAACCCGATCTTTAGAAATATGGCATGCACTCACTCCATCCACACACGATTTGGAAATTTGTCAAAATAATCCAGATTTTGTCGAAAAACCTTGGTTCTATGACATCAAATGTTTTCTAGAAAATGGGGGATTCGCTGAGGAGGCCACACCCAAAGATAAGGCATTCATCCAGAAAATTTCTACCCAATACATGATTTTGGGTGGGGTTTTGTATAAAAAAAAGTTTTACCGGCATCTTACTAAGATGTGTCGACTTAGAAGAGGCTAGGACTGTTATGCATGAATTCCACGATGGAGAATGTGAAGGTCATGTTAATGCCAATATGATGGCGATGAAAATACTTAGAGCGAGCTATTTTTGGTCCACCCTGAGAAAGGATTGCCACAATCATGTTAGGAAGTGTCATCCATGTCAAGTGCATGGGCATGCCATTCATATCCCCTCATCATCATTGCATTCCGTGGTCAGCCCCTAGCCATTTACCATGTGGGTGTTTGATATTGTAGGCCTGATATTTCCAAAGGCATCGAATGGGCATAGGTTTATCTTAGTAGCCACTGAGTACTTCTCCAAGTGGGTCGAAGCCACCTCCCTGACCAACGTACAGGGGCAACATGTGGTGGCTTTCATTAGGAGGAATATCTTGGCTCGATTTGGAGTTCCAAGAGACCTTGTGTCCGATAATGGCACCACATTCAAAAACGAGCGGATGGTCAAGTTGTGCAACACCTATGGCATAACTCACCACTTCTCCTCGCCCTACTACCCTCAAGGCAATGGCCAAGCCGAAGCCACAAATAAGACTCTCATTAGCATAATCGAGAAGACTTTAGAAAAGGGTAGAACGTGGCATGAGAAGCTGGATGAAGCCTTATGGGCTTATAGGACTTCCATCCGAACTCCCACGAATGCCACGCCATTTGAGCTGGTCTATGGCACAAACGCCATTCTCCCCATTCATACAAAGCTGCATTCATTCCATACATCCATTGCACTCAACCTCCCCCTAGAGATGCTTCAGCATGCTAGGATGGCCGAACTAGATTTGTTAGATGAGAGGCGACTCCTTGCCATGGATCATGCTCATGCATATCGGCAAAGGATAGCCCGACACTATGACAAACACATGAGACCTCGCCACTTTGAAGTGGGAGATCTGGTTTTAAAAATCATCCACTATCGTGGCCCACATCCACTTGGAAAGTGGTGCCCCAAGTGGGATGGACCCTATGTTGTGCGTGCAACCACCACAAACAACGCATATTGGTTGATCGATGTCGAAGGTAGGAATTTAGTAGATTCTATCAATATTCAATACTTGAAGAAGTATTATGTGTAGGGTTTGGGTTAAATTCCCGTTTTCGAAAATCCTTAGGGATAGTTGCTTTGAAACCTCGAAAGTAAGGTTCAAAGGCAAATTGTGTGACCCTAAGCGAGAGAATTCGCACTTGTGAAAGAGTGGAGTTTTCCAAATGCGTGGTTACGTTTCAAAATCCTTCTTCTTACAAAGAAAGGCCTAGTTCAATATAGCAAGATACTTGCAAGTAGTACGTGCTATTTCTAAATAGGCTGATCTGGAATGGATCGAGTATGACCTTGGGATAAGTCCTCTCCTCTTCTCTTCTCTGTCCAAAAGGAAAATATGGCCAAAAACAAAGGAAAATCCCTGCCAAAATCTCTTTTCCAAAGAAAGAAACCAGAATCAAAAGCAAAATTCGATTCTCTTATGGAAAAGAGGGATTAAAGAGAAAAAATACTCCCAAAGGGAGACCCTCTATGAAAAAAAGGAAGAAAAGGCCAAAAAGCTCAAAAAGAACAGTTTTCTGCCTTCTATGCCTCAAACCACGGGACACTTCAAAAGGGACCGTGGTATCTCTTTCCCATCCCTACGACTTATCTCAAGTAAAACATGGTTCATTTCAAGGAATCCTAAAGTAAAAATAGGATTTACTTACTTGAATTTCATTTTGTTTGAGAATTCGACGTTTCGAGTAAGGCATAGGTATTTTGAAATATAACTTATTTTCTTATAAAACCTTCGCTAGATTAGCGAGTGTCAAGACTCAAGCAAAGGCAAACGCGAAGAGCTCGAGATCCTTAGGATTAAGGCTAAAAGCAATTTTCCCTTTGTAAATAGATTTTGAAAAATCGAACGTCGAGCAACATAGGGCCCGCTCACTTGGAGCAGCAGGTCTTCGTAAGTCTCAAGAGTTCAACCATGCCATCTGGTCTGGGAGGTTGCCATTCTTGGCGTCTCATCCATGTCACGCATGTGCATATCCACGCATGAACACTTGCATAACATGATCCCGTTTAGGACCAGAAACCATAGAAATGCCCCTTTGGCGTGATATCTCCTCCCATCAAGTTCAAAAGAGAGATTTTGCTCTAAAAATTGGGACGATCTCATATTTTCGTGGATAGATCTAGGGAGACATTGAAAGGGGTGTTGTCGTCTTTGCCATTATCCAAATAAATTTGGATAATGCCAAAGAGGGGCATCTGTAAACAACCCAAAATCCCACGATTTTCTCAAATATGCCTGGTTTTGCAAAAGCAACCCCAAAGGGCTATTTTGAATCTGGAAGCCAAGAGCCTTCCAAGCAACCCTGTACATATGTTGAAACTGTATATACGTTTTAAAACCTTATACAAGTAGTTTTAGACTTTAAAAAGTCTTTTAAAACCCTGAAAGCAGCCTAGCCTGACGAAAGTAGGACCGAAAAAGTAAATGAGAGCCCGGACCCGAAGCATACTTCAAGCCCGGCACATCAACTCTCGTATCAAAATCATCCCCAGATTCTCAAACATACAAGCCCCAGATATCAGAAATTTGCTCAAAATAAACTTCGGAAGGTGAGAAGAAGAGCGGACGACAATGTTGGTGAAGACCCAACGCAAGACAGAGTATTGATGAAGTCAGGTCCCGCACAAACCGTCCGTTTCAAAATGCCATGAAGGAATCAAAAATCAGATTTGGGTCGGATCTGGACCATATATATCCTGATCCAAACCCATGTATTTGGATTTGGATCCAAAAATCCAAATCCAATACCTACATCCATGGCCCACATCACCTTCTCATAAATGGAGGTGTGGGGCCCACAACATTTCACGTGAAAAGCTTGGGTAGAGAGAGAAAAGGGAGGATAAAGTATGAGTGAGAAAGTTGGTAGGCTTGACTTTTGGTCAAGGGTGGGTTAACCTTGTGGGTTTGGCCTAGAGTGTGGGTTTAAGCTTGTATACACCTACACCTTACCTGGAGCTGCACCAACTTGGACGTGGCTGCAACTAGATCAATGGACCGGTGCCAAGGGAGGTTCCTAAAACCTAGTCCTAAGCTAGCTCACCTCACCTCACCTAGCCATCTCCCCTAAAACCTAACCCAAACCTAGCCATACTCACCCAAAACCGCCTCCAACCTCACCTAGCTAGACCACCTAGACCCTAACTAACTAAGCCTAAACCCACCTTAGTGCACCTAATTAAACCCCTAACCACTATATCCCAGCCCACCTAACTGACCTACCCTAAACCACTAACCAGCTCCCCCTAACCGACCTACCCCAAACCATGTCCCATGCCTACCTTATTACAAATATCTGGCCCATACCCCCCTAACTGACCCAACCCATTCCTAGCCTATAAAAACCCCTCTTCCTTGCGGGTTCCACTCTCACCCCCCACTCACTCCATGCTCCAAGGCCACCTTCCATCCACCTGCCATTCCACCGCCACTCTATCACCCGGCTACCACTCTCCACTTCAACCGACTCCATCACCTTCAACCTTCGGCGAGGAGCACCCTTCGGCTGCCACTCTTCTTCCACCACCAAGCCGGCCACCACCTCCATCCACCAGCACCACTTCCATTCACGGTTAGTACCCCACCTCAACCCCATCTAACCCTTCACCTCTTTCTTTTCCAGCTGCACAATCCCATCCAACAACCAACTTGCATCCTTCCCTTCTCCCTTACACCCGGCCGACCTGCACCATACCCCACTACCTTCCCTCAACACCACCCACCTTAGCTCCTAGCTGAACACCTCCCTTAGTCACCCACTTCCCAGCCCGCCTTCACCACTCCCCAACACCATTTTCCATCCATTCAGCCAACACCTTCCACCCGGCCAGCACCCCTACCTGCCGTGCCTTCCACTCGGCCAGCATCAAGACATCACCCAGCCGATACCTCTACATGTCGCCCACATCCACCTAAGGAGCTCCCCTTCGGCTGCCCAAGGCGACTCACGAGACCAAAGCCAAGCAAGTTGAACACGGACCAGCTACACGTAAGTGCCTAACTCGGTCCATTATATGAACTTGCTTACATTTAATTAAATTTGATATGGGGTTGTAATAATGGAGCGTTGTCTCTCCCCGATTGTAATAATGTGGTTTGACACACCAACACACACGTGCACTTGAGCCTTTTCGCTCTTAGTTGCAAACCCTTTTGGCATACACACGGGCCTTGACAACCCCTAAGATATAATTATATTTATATATATTCGGTTGCGTGGGTTTTCCATTACAAGTCGTGGGTGTTGTCTTTTAATTCCACACTCATACACATTGAGCTTTCACTCTTATTCCCAAGATCCTAGTAAGGGCCATATTGCAATTTCATTTGGGTGTTTTAATTCAAGTTATGTGCGTGGTCTTTCAATTCTACACTCACACACATTGAGCTTTCGCTCTTATTCCCAAGACCCTAGTAAGGGCCATATTGCAATTTCATTTGGGTGTTTTAATTCAAGTTGTGTGCATGGTCTTTCAATTCTACACTCACACACATTGAGCTTTCGCTCTTACTCCCAAGACCCTAGTAAGGGCCATATTGCAATTTTATTTGGGTTTTACATTACAAGTCGTGTGAGTTGTCTTGACATATATACACAATACCCACGCACACGTTGGTGACCTTCGGGCTAATATATATTATAAGTATTTCCCTTCCGCTATGTCTTTAAGATTTGGGTTTTAAGGTCCAGCTGTGTGAGTAGTCTTTCCATATATACACGACACACACTTACACAATTGAGCCTTTCCGCTCTTAAGATATAGCCATATTTTCCTTTTGCAATTTACATTACGCCATTTCCCTTAAGCATTGTCTTTCAATTCGGGTTTTCCCTTTGGAGTTGTGTGAGTTTGCATTGCTAGCTTGCAAAGATATAGGCACGTGCAAATCCCACATTCCCGTGCAAAAAACCCACATTCCCGTGCAAAAATTGCCCAACCTAGGTCACTTGCGCACACACCTAGTTGGCCCTAAAAAGCATAAAAGTGAAAGATATAGGCACGTGCAAATCCCACATGAAATAAAACTTGCAATCATACAAACAAAGCCCAAACACTTTGGATATTTTCAAAGAGGTTAGTTAATTCAAAAACGACTTTGCCAAGCATACAGACCGACCTTTGCGCATCGATGCAAGAAGGTCTACGACGAAAAGAGCTCACTTGCTCACAGTCGTCCCGAAAGAGTCAGATTTCAAAACTTACTTCGCTAGCTTGAGTAAGCTAGCTGACACGCCCTTGTTATAAAAACGACTTAGCCACACGAAAAGGTTCACTTCGGGCCTAAGAACCGGAAGTGAGAATTTTCCGTGTCTACAGAAGGTAAATCCGAAAATCAAGAATGAAGATCAAGTGAAAAACATTTTCTCACTCAAGATCAAATCAAGAATAGACGGCCTCATCAAACCTAACCCATTTGAACCCATTGCTAGACATGAGTAGTTTGAATTAAATATGAAGCCCTGTTTGAACCAAATGTTTTAATTCAAACCAATATTGGATTTTTTTAGCTTTGTTCATCCCTCATCCTTGAACCAAAATTTATCAAGTCACCTTCTTACCTGGCCATCAAGTGAAGAAATCAACAAATGTAAGCAAGGACCGGCCAATTTGAAGTAGACCCAATCAAGTCCATAACCAACCCACATGGGGCTGGTTCATGGTTGACCAAAAGAGGATCACTCCCCTCTCTATTCCAAGTGAAGACCATGAAGAATTGGATCAAGTTGGGTCTTCACTCACCCGTCCCATGAAAAGGCCTAGAGGCCAAGAGGGGTGAGTTTCCCATCTTCATCCTCTTGGAAGTTGCTGCATTTTGGGTTGTTGGGTGAGAGAATAGGCTGCTAGGGAGAGGCTTAGAGAGAGAAGAGGGTGTTAATATCAAGGCTCTTGGGTTTGGGTGAGAGAATTGAGTGAAAAGTGAGGAAAAAGAGGGTCGATTACCACTTTTGGAGGCCATCTTCAAGGGAATCCAGGTAAGTGTTGGTTCTAACTTTTTTAGATATTCATCTCTTCTCATTATTCAATTGAAAAGGGGTTGCATAACTCTCAAAATATGAACTACATAAGATTGATAATTTTTAATAGAAGGATATTGATATAATCTTCATAACTTTTTATGAATGTAGTTTGTTAGTCATTTAATCCTATCTATGTAAGCGATCACCCTTGCATGATCGGTCCCAAGCGCGGATAAAGGAGGAGGGTTGTGTTAGACTTCCGACATCCAACGTAAAACTTTATCAGACTTATCTATCACAGATTCTACAAATTATAAGCATTGCATTAGCGTGTTCCCTCTTAGTGATATATTGCAGAGCCCGAATGCAGTGATAAGTAAGCAAGGATCTTTACATCTTCATTCACATGTAGTGAATCAATTAAAGAGAGGGTTCCCACATTATGAATAGGTGTGAGTAAAGAAGTAAGTCTCAAGTCTCGCTACATTGTCGCTTGAATGTAGTGAATAAGTTACAAAAAGGGTATCCACATTTTCAGAATGTATGGATGTAGGAGTAAGGAAGCTAGTACTAGATAATAAGATTTGTATTGATACTTGAAATATGGGAAAATTTATCGATAAATTAACGGAGGTAGTAAATACTATAATTAAGAGAAAGATTCATATTTTATGTTTATAAGAGATAAAGTGGGTTAGAGAAAAAGCAAGAGAGATTAAGAATACATGCTTTAAAGTATGGTACTTGAGAAAGGAATAGGCTCATAATGGAGTTGGTATTATTATAAATAAAGATTTAAAGGATAGTATAGTAGACATACGATGATATGGTGACCAAATTATGATGGTGAAATTAGTGTTAGGAGTAGAGGCTTTGAATATAGTTTGTGCTTAAGCACCCATAGTGGGATTAGAAAATAGTATAATGAAGGCTTTTTTGGAGGAGTTAGATAAAGTAATTCAAAAAATTCCACAAGGAGGGATGATTTGTTTAGGAGGAGACTTAAATAGATATGTCGGTAAAGATGCATTAGGATATCAAGGTATTAATGAAAACTATGGTTTGAGGATATAAATGAGGGTAGGGAGATTTTAAATTTTGTTATGACTTTTGATCTCTTTATAGCCAATTCAATTTTCAAAAAATGAGGTAAACATTTAGGTACTTATAAGAGTGGATTGTCACAAACACAAATTGATTATTTTGTTTGTAGGAAAAAAGATAGATTATGTTTTAAGTTTGCAAGGTAATTCTAAGAAAAAGTTTAATTACTTAACATCGACTGTTAGTAATAGATTTCCAAGTAAAAATCTGAATAAGAAAAAATAAAGTACATAAAGCTATTCAGACTAGATGGTGGAACTCCAAATGTGAGAAAAACGATATTTATAAATACAAAAGTTCTTCAAGGAGACGCTTGAAATCATGTAGGTACACCTTTTGATATGTGGAATAATATGGCTATACATATCAGAGAAGTGGCAAAACATGTGTTAGACAAATCTAAAGGAGGCACACCAACACAAAAAAAAAGCTGGAGTGGAATAAAAAAGTGGACAAAGAAGAAAAGAGTGCATCGAGCTATTCAGACTAAATGGTGGAACCTCAAAAGCGAGAAATAAGATATATTTAAATAGAGCCCTTCAAGGAGATGTTTGGAATTATGTTGGCACACCCTATGATATGTGGAACAATATGGCTATACATATTAGGAAAGTGGCAAAAGAGGTGTTAGTGGTATCTAAGGGAGGTATACTAGCAAAAAAAGAAGCTTGGTGGTGGAGTGAAGTAGTACAAAATAAAATAAGGCAAAGAGGGCATGTTACAAATTACATTATGCTAAGAAAAATAGTGAAAGTTTAGAAGCTTATAAGAAAGCGAAGAAGGAAGTGAAAAAGGCCGTTAGCAAAGCAAAAGCTAAGATTTGCGAGGACTTATATAAAAAACTAACTTAAAAGAGGGTGAAGGAGATATTTTTAGGATAGCTAGAGCTAGAGATTAGAAAACTAAAGATCTTAATTATGTTATATGCATAAAAGATGATGATGAAAAAAATTCTAGTGGCAAATGATGATATAAGAAATAGATGGAAAAACTATTTTTATAATCTTTTTAATGAAAATAAAGATGTTAGTATTAGTTTAGGAGATTTAGCTAAGTTAGAAAAGTATATAAAACACAATTTCTACAGACGTATTCAAAAGAATGAAGTCAAAGAGGCTCTTAAACATATGAAGGTGGTAAATCGGTAGGACCAGATAATATTCCTATAAAAGTTTGGAAAATACTAGGAGAAATAGGAATCGCTTGGCTCACAAGACTATTTAATGAAATATGAAAAAACCAAAAGATGCCCGAGGAATGGAGAGCAAGTACACTTATACCCATATATAAGAACAAGGGAGACATTCAAAATTGTGTGAATTATTGAGGTATCAAGTTAATGAGTCATACTATGAAATTATGGGAAAGAATTATCGAACGTAGGCTAAGACAAGTATCAAGTACAACAGAGAACCAATTTGGATTCATGCCATGCAGATCTACTATTGAAGCGATTCACCTTTTGAGATGTCTTATGGAACATTTTAGAGTAAAAAAGAAAGACCTTTACATGATATTTATTGATATAGAAAAAGCTTATGATAGGGTACCGAGGGAGGTTCTTTGGAGAACTTTGAAAAAAAGAGGTATCCCATTGACATATATTAACCTTATAAGAGACATGTATGATGGTGCAAAAACATGTGTGAGGACTCATGAAGGAACGACAGACTTCTTTGAAGTTAATATTGGGTTACATCAATGATCAACTTTAAGTCCATACTTATTTATAATGGTGATGGATGAGTTAACAAAACATATTCAAGATGAAGTACCTTGGTGTATGTTATTTGCAGATGACATTGTAAAGTTAGTAGAAAATTGGAATTATGGAGAGAAACATTGGAAAGAAATGGCCTCTGACTTAGTAGAACAAAGACAGAATATATGGAATGTAAGTTTGATCATTTAGTTACTTCAGAGGACATAGAAATTAAAATTGGCACACATTGCATTCCCCGAAAGAAAAGTTTTAAATACCTAGGGTCAATTTTTTAGAGTGATGGAGATGTTACGCATAGAATTAACGCTGGTTGGTTAAAATGGAGAAAAAAGAAAAAGAAGAAGAAGAAAGAGAGAATATGAAGAATGAAATTGAAAAAAGGAAGAAAAAAATATAGAAGACGAAGAAAAGAAAAGAGTCCTAAAATAAAAGGGAATGACAGAAAGGTGAGTATAATTGTTTATTGTTATTGCCTTTTTTATATCTTCACATTTAATTTAGTTTGATAGTAAAACTATTTTCATTCATTGCAGATTAAGATTTAATTTTGACAAGCTTACATAATATAAGGGGAAATCGGTGTTCCCATTTTGCACAAAAGAGGCCTACCCTTTGGCTTGGTGGTAATTTTTTTCTACATTTTTTTTCCCCTCCTTTTAAAAAAAAAAAACTATAACCAGATTTTAAGATATTATTATGCTCCTTGTTTGCATTGTTAGACATCCATATAGCGCATTTATGTGGTTATGGTTTATGATAAGGTAACATCTTTCTATATTGTCTAATTTCTATATCTCTTGTTTTACAGGTATATATCTAAAAGGGAAAGCGAAGAAATATGACGAGAAGAAAAATGGAAAGAAGAAAAAAAAAAAAGAAATTGAAGGATGAAAAAGAAAACAAAAGTGTAGAAGAAGAAGGAGAAAAGAAATGAAAAACCTACATTAAAGGGAATAACATAAAGGTGAGTATAATTTTCTTCATTTTTTATTATATCTTATCTTTAAGTTTAGCTATATAATTAAACCATTTTTGTTGATTGCAGATTAAGGTTTAATTGTGACAAATTTAGCTTACTATAAGAGGAAGGTTTAGTCCCCATTTTGCAGAAAAGAGGCATGCCGTTTGGCTTGTTAGTATTTTTCATATCCCATGTTTTTATTTTTTTGTTTCTAAGGAAAACTATAACGATAGACTCTAACTTATGTATCTTCTTTTTACAGGTATATATGTAAAAGAAAAGGAAAAGAAATATGATGAAAAAAAGAAAATAGAGAAAAAAGTGAAAGTGAAAGAATATGAAGAATGAAAATGAAAAAAGGAAGAAAAGAAGTATAGAAGAGGGAGGAAAGAGAAGAAACCTAAAATAAAGGGAACATTAGAAAGGTGAGTATAATTGTTTATTGTTTTTGCTTTTTTATATCTTATCATTCAATTTAGTTTCATAATTAAACTATTTTCATTGATTGCTATATAAGATTTAATTGTGACAAGCTTACCATACTATATGAGGAAACGAGTGTCCCCATTTTGCTAAAAAGAGGCCTACCCTTTGGCTTCATGGTAATTTTTTTTCTATATTCTATTTTTTCTTTTTTGGTTTTTCAAGAAACTATAAGTTGATTTTATGATGTTATAATGCTCTTTGTTTTCATCACGCTTGGCAATGTTACACATGCATATAAATATAGTGCATTTTGTGTGGTCATGATAATTACTTTGCAAAATTACTGATTTTTTTGTTATGGTTTATGATAAGGTAACATCCTTCTATATTGTCTAGTTTCTGAATCTCCTGTTTTACAGGTATATATGTAAAAGGAAAAGCGAAGAAATATGATAACAAGAAAAAGAAAAAAGAAAAAAATTAAAGAATGAAAAAGAAAAAAAGAAATATGCGACTAGAATATGCTTATGGCTTGTTTTCTTGCAACTTGTGATACAATATCTTCAATGTTTTCTCGATATTATATTCGCACGGGGACCTTAATGCTATAGCTTTGTGTGCTTATAGCTTGATTATTTCAAGTCTTTACCTTTATAACCATGGACACTAATCTTAGGTCTAGTTTTGTATTTTGGTGGATATGCAGATTCCTTTAGCTTGATGTTGTGTACCTTTGACTCAATTCTGTTGGGTTGTTGTATTTCTTAAAAATTGTTTGAAGGCATAGATGAGCACAATTCTTCTTCCGTTGTTCACCTTGAGCTTGATTACTTCAATTCTTTGTATTATGACCCAAATCAGAGCTCTTATAGTTCAGGTTTTTTTTAATTTCGGTGAGTATGTTGTTTCCTTAAATATGGTTCGATCATATAAATATCTTGAATGCTTTAGTGTTGTGTACTCAAAACACGTATTTGTTGGGCCGTTTGTTTTAAATTGAGGATTATCATTCATCACTTATAATATTTTCACCGATTTGTTCATTTAAATTTTGTTTTGTCGATAATGAGAATACATTCCTTATAAATGGTCTTAAGTCCAACATGAGTGTGATACTTCTTTTGTTGGCACTTGTGACATGATTATTTGAAGTCCTTGCCTTTATGATGGAGAACACTAATCTTAGAGTTTAATTATAGTGTTTTGGTGGATTTGTTGTTTCTTTAATAATCATAGGGATATACGAAGCTTCGTTATTGCGAACATGTTACTCGATTTTGGTGGGTCGTTGCTTTCAAACCGAACATCAACATTAATCACTTGCGTTGTTTTTTCAGCAATTTGTGTATTTAAATTTTGTTTTGCATGGAAGATAGAATAACACTCCTTAAAAATAATCCGAATGTAGGGATGAATTCTTGTGTTATGTAACAATACCTATTTTACTCCTATTCTTTGCATTTATGATCGAAGATTCTTTTCTTTTCTTAGAAACTAGTTTTTTTTCTTCAATGGATGTATTGTTTCCTTTTCATCCACTGAAATAAAAAAAAAACTTGAATTTGCATTGCCGGTCCCAAGCCCGGATAAAGGAGGAGGGTTGTGTTAGGCTTCCGATAGCCAACATAAAAGTTCGTCGGATTTTTATAACATGGATTACAAAAATTATGAGCATTGCTTTTGGGCGTCCCCGCCTAGCAACGTGCTGTAGAGCCCGAATGCATTAAGAAGTAAGCAAGGGCCACTACATTTTCGCCCGAATGTAGTGAATCAATTACAATAACATGGCACACGATAGGGATCTGTGGAAACAAAGAATCCATGTAGCCGACCCCGTCTAGTATGGGAAAAGGCTTAGTTGTTGTTGTAGTGAATCAATTACGGAGAGGGTTCCCACATCATGGACGGGTGTGGGTAAAGAAGTTAGTCCCGTTATATTGTCGCCCGAATGTAGTGAAAAATTTTTAGAGAGTGTCTTCGCATTGTGATTATGGACAGATGCGGGGGTAAGGAAGCTAGTCCTAAATAATAAGATTCGTATTGGTTCTTGGAATATCAGAATATTATCAGGTAAGCTAATGGAGGAGGTAGATACTATGATTCGAAGAAAGATTCATATTCTATGTTTACAAGAGACAAAATGGGTTGGAGAAAAAGCAAAGGAAATAGAGGATAAAGGTTTTAAATTATGGTACTTAGGTAAAGAAAAGGCTCGAAACGGAGTTGGTATTATCATAAATAAAGATTTAAAGGAGAGTGTAGTAGACATACAATGATATGGTGACCGAATCATGACATTGAAATTAGTGTTAGGAACAGAGGTTTTGAATATAGTTTGTGCTTAGAAGATAGTATAAAGTGAAATAAGGTGTTTTAAAAGATTCCACAAAGGGAGATGATTTGTTTAGGAGGAGATTTAAATGGACATGTCGGTAAAGAGGCATTAGGATATCAAGGGATTCATGGGAACTTTGGTTTTGGGGATATAAACGAGGAAGGTAGGGAGATTTTAAATTTTGCTATAGCATTTGATCTCTTTATAGTCTATACAATCTTTAAAAAATGAGATGAACATTTAATTACTTATAATAGTGGCTTATCACAAACACAAATTGATTACTTTATTTGTAGAAAAAAAGATAGAGCGTGTTGTAAAGATTTTAAGGTAATTCCAGGAGAAAGCTTAATCACTCAACATCGACTTTTAGTTATGGATTTACAAATAAAAAAGTGGACAAAGAAAAAAAGAGTGCATCGACCTATTCAGACTAAATGGTGGAACCTCAAAAGCGAGAAATAAGATATATTTAAATAGAGTCCTTCAAGGAGATGTTTGGAATTATGTTGGTACACCTTGTGATATGTGGAACAATATGGCAATACATATTAAGAAAGTGGCGAAAGAGGTGTTAGTGGTATATAAGGGAGGTGTACCGGCACAAAAAGAAGCTTGGTGGTGGAGTGAAGTAGTACAAAATAAAATAAGGCAAAGAGGGCATGTTACAAATTACATTATGCTAAGAAAAATAGTGAAAGTTTAGAAGCTTATAAGAAAGTGAAGAAGGAAGTAAAAAAGGCCTTTAGTAAAGCAAAAGCTAAGATTTGCGAAGACTTATATAAAAAACTCAACTCAAAAGAGGGTGAAAGAGATATTTTTAGGATAGCTAGAGCTAGAGATTAGAAAACTAAAGATCTTAATTATGTTAGATGCATAAAAGATGAGGATGAAAAAAATTCTAGTGGCAAATGATTTTATTAGACTGAAATTTGAGTTCACAAAACTGGATTTTTCCATAACATGAGCGCGAGTCGTTAGCGTTTAGTTTGACGACTTTTGTGTTAAATGGGGCTCCGGAACTTTACAATTTCCCAGGGCGCTTCAAAAGATATGATCTCAGGCTACCGGGCTCTTAAACATTTGAAGGTGGTTTTCGTTAGGGGGTTCCAGATAATTTCCTATTTTGGATCAGTAACTTTCCATTTTCGGAATCGGCTCCAGTCTCCATGGCGACTTTTCTTCTGGAAAAACCAAATTTGCCCGATGAAGCAGAGCCAAATTCTCTTTACCCATTGCACACAGGCCCTCTCTTCTCTCTCTCTCTCTCTTAATGTGTCTCTCTATGAAATTATGGCGAAGAAGAGCAAGACGCGGCCGATGAGAAGGCCACGGGATGGTGCTATCCCCGGTCTTCTCCTCTAATTTCCCCTCCTCTTTCCCACTTGAAACAGAAAGGGCAGATCCATTCCATTCCGATCTGATCTCCATTCCGCCGTTTCATACTCTTCACGCTCTTAATTTAACCTGTATATTCTTCATGCTCTTCTTCTCTGCGCACCCTGCTAGAGATCTCGCATCTGGAAGCATGGACTTCACTGACAAGCTTGGCCGGGATCCCGTGACTAGGGTTTTGCAACGGTCAGTGGACGAGAGGCGGTCTTCGTTCGACGGTAGGGTGAACTCCGACTCTGGCGGCACGGCAGACACGTCCGACGGCTTCGTTCCATTGGATCTAGCCTCAGATACGGAAAGCGTTTCCTCCTGCAGCAATTCTGCCGGGTGAAGCCGCGACCAACTTTCACGAAGAGATCGTCGATTGATGGTCCTGTGTCTTCTCCAGTCACCCTATCGACGCCGCGGTCAACCGCTTCTCCGATTGGAGGCGCCTTCCGCGCCGCGTCTCCGATTAAATTGGGGATCACCTCGTGTTCGCCGTCACAAGGGATGCCGAGCCCCTTGCGAAGTCGAGCGTCATTGACTCCAGCATTGTCATTGATGAGCTCGATCGAGAGTCGTTCGACTGATTCGCTCTCCTCCATCCTCTGCTTGGCGGATGTTCGGAAGGCGAAGAAAGGCGCTAACCATATCGAGGATGTTCATTCGTTGAGGCTTCTCTACAATCGGCAACTGCAATGGCCGTTTGCGAATGCAAGAGCAGATTGCGCATTGGCGGTGCAGAGAGTGCATGCAGAGGTATAAATTCCCATCGGTAGGCGTTATCGTTTTGCGATTTTTATCTTTCGGGATTCGCGTGCCTGTATGACTGGTTAAATTCCAAATTTCCAACTTGAGTGTTTCTATGGACATTTTGGTTTGGACACATTTTCGCTCCAGGAATTCTATGAATTATATTCTTCTTGTCTTCTTTTCTTCTTCTGTGTTCCTGTTATATTTTAGCTTTTACAACTTGGTGCCTGTATCAGAAAATGCTTCCAGATGCATGGATAACCACCTCTCAACTAAGGGATTCTGTCCTGTTTGGAAGGATACACCCTGCTATATTCTTCCATATAGTGCATTTTGTGTGGTCATGATAATTAGTTTCTAATATTACTGATTTTTTTTTGTTATCGTTATGATAAGGTAACATCTTTTTGCATGGTCTAATTTCTATATCTCATTTTTTATAGGTATATGTCTAAAGGAAAAAGAGAAGAAATATGATGAAAAGAAAAAAGTGGAAAAAAAGTATTTGAAGAATGAAAAAAAAGAAAACAAAAGTGTAGAAGACGAGGGAGAAAAGAAGTGAAAAACCTACGGTAAAAGGAATGACATAAAGGTGAGTATAATTTTTCTTTGTTTTTTATTATATCTTATCTTTAAGTTTAGCTATATAACTAAATCATTTTTCTTGATTACAGATTAATGTTTAATTGTGACAAGTTTAGCTTGTTATAAGAAGAAAGTTTAGTTCCCATTTTGAAGAAAAGAGGAGTGTCCTTCGTCTAGTTGGTAATTTTTATGATCTGTATCTTTTATATTTTTATTTTTAAGGAAAACTATCACGAGAGAGTCTAACTTGTGCATATCATTTTTGTAGGTGTATACATAAAAGAAAAAGAGAAGAAATATGATGAAAAAAGAAAATGAAGAAAAAAGAAAAAGAAGAAGAAGAAAGAGAGAATTTGAAAAATGAAATTGAAAAAAAGAAGAAAAAAATATAGAAGACGAAGAAAAGAAAAGAGTCCTAAAATAAAAGGGAATGACAGAAAGGTGAGTATAATTGTTTATTGTTTTTGCCTTTTATATATCTAATCATTTAATTTAGTTTGATAGTGAAATATTTTCATTCATTGCAGATTAAGATTTAATTTTGACAAGCTTACATAATATAAGGGGAAACCGGTGTCCCCATTTTGCACAAAAGAGGCCTACCCTTTGGCTTAGTGGTAATCTTTTTTTTATATTTTATTTTTTATCTATTTTTTTGTTCCAAATTTTAAGATGTTATTATGCTCCTTGTTTGCATCATACTTGGCAATGTTAGACATCCATATAGCGCATTTATTGTGGTAATGATAATTACTTTGCAAAAATATTGGTTTTTTGTTATCGTTTATGATAAGATAACGTCTTTCTATATTGTCTAATTTCTATATCTCTTGTTTTACAGGTATATATCTAAAAGGGAAAGCGAAGAAATATGACGAGAAGAAAAAAGGAAAGAAGAAAAAAAAAAGAAAGAAATTGAAGGATGAAAAAGAAAACAAAAGTGTAGAAGAAGAAGGAGAAAAGAAGTGAAAAACCTACATTAAAGGGAATAACATAAAGGTGAGTATAATTTTCTTCATTTTTTATTATATCTTATCTTTAAGTTTAGCTATATAATTAAACCATTTTTGTTGATTGCAGATTAAGGTTTAATTGTGACAAATTTAGCTTACTATAAGAGGAAGGTTTAGTCCCCATTTCGCATAAAAGAGGCATGCCGTTTGGCTTGTTAGTATTTTTCATATCCCATGTTTTTATTTTTTTGTTTCTAAGGAAAACTATAACGATAGACTCTAACTTATGTATCTTCTTTTTACAGGTATATATGTAAAAAAGAGGAGTGCCCTTCGGCTAGGTTTAATTGTGACAAGTTTAGCTTGTTATAAGAAGAAAGTTTAGTTCCCATTTTGAAGAAAAGAGGAGTGCCCTTCGTCTAGTTGGTAATTTTTATGATCTGTATCTTTTTATATTTTTATTTTTAAGGAAAACTATCACGAGAGAGTCTAACTTGTGCATATCATTTTTGTAGGTGTATACGTAAAAGAACATATACACACAAATCATGAGGACTTTATTCAAGAAAATGTAATGGGGTCTGGGTAGTTTGTCACAAGGTATATGGATGATGTGAGTTGTAATACAGAGAATTGCTCTAGTTCTGCAGGGATGAGCTGAGTCCATCAATAGATGACATAAAATATTCTATCTGACTCCTAGGAGAATGCATTTCATACACATATTCTTTGGTAATATCCTTTATTGACCTCTGTGACCAGCATTCTTCTGGATGTCAGCTAAACATGAACTGCCAATTGATTTTTTTATTTGTGTTTTTACAAAAGGCACGAGCAAGATATACATTCTGATCTAACCAATACGCCTAAAAAAATTGCTGTCCCCCACACTTGTATCAGAAGAACTCGGATCAAGTATGACTCATAGAAGGCATAATAGAAATCTCTTACTAGACATAAGGTCAAGTAAGAACATAGTGGTGCAATCCATGACAAGGCTGTGTATAATGAGTCTTAGGCAAAAAATCGTCTAAATAAGAAGAAAAAGGTTAAGCAAGGGAAATAGGTCATTACAATACTTAAAATTCAGCAGAGATGGAGAGAATTACAGAAGTCATAAGAGTCGCTTGTACTTAGTCATTTAATTGAGATTAGAAGCCCAGGGTAAATCTTCGTGCAGTAGACCAAGGCGGGTGGCTACACTGATTAAAGTATCGCTTCCAAGAAAAATGCTAAATGTATTTATGTATGCACGTATGAAAATATAGAATGCACAAAGAAGAATCAATGGTTCTAGGAAGTAACAATTCTATGAGTGAAATTCACTATTGGAAGAAAAAGGAGAATGAAGTACAGAAGAAGTGTTTTCAATCCACCATTCTATCGGAGAATGAACAAGAATCCTCTGAGAAGCAATTCCTGGTATTGATTCTGCAGTCCTGAAGCAAGAATCACTAGTAAGAAGAAGAATGAAGTCGAAGAAGAAGAAGAAGAAGATCTGCTCGATCCAACTAGAGAGGATGCTGAAGTTGGTGATACTTCCGCCTGAAGCGGGAGAGAGAAGCCCAGAAGTCTAAGAATGCTCCTTGAAGAAGAACGAAGTAATCTTGATCAAGAAGAAGCGAGAAGAAGATAATGAAGGCTCTTGCATTCATTGACGCGTAATGGATACAGATTGCGCGCAGTGAAGACTTGTGACATAAAGAAGAAGGTGATTGACTAGAAGAATGAAGGTGAACAATAACAGGATTGGATCTAAGGAAAGAACTGAATAAGAAAAAATGAAGAAGACCAAGAGTTTTAAGAAGGACAACATTGAATAAACACTATTTGAATGAATGAGTACCTAAGGCTTAGAAGAAGGAAACGGTTTCCTGATAGGAGAATCCTTCCAGAAAGCATTAACTCAATGCCAAAACAAGAATGAGTCTAAAGCGATAGAAGTTAAGTTAATTGAAGTGCTAAAGTGCGAAAAAGAAGAACCTCACGTAATATTTATTGTTACCTAGAAGTTTCAAAGTTGTTGATAGAAGAAAAGAAGAAGAAGAATGAAGAGAGAGAAAAGAAGGCTCGGCCCAATGAAGAATATGCTTCCTCCAAGGATCCCCTGGGGATTGGGGAATTCCTTTGAGTTCTTTAGAGAAATATGCAAGTGGGTTAATTGATTTCCTCATTAGAAGGTGAGAAGAATCTTGAAAGCGAATCCACATTTTGCCTAGCTTTCATTAGTTGAGCTCGTAATGGTTCAGAGAAGCTTGAAGAGGAAATGAACGAATGACAGAAGTGATTAGCATATTACGTTCATCTGTGAAGTCAGCAATCTTGCATGAAGATAAAAGAAGAATTGAAAGAGCTGATTATTGAGAGTTTGAGAGAAAAACTAACGTAATCACTGGTGGATGATTTAGTTAGGCAGAAGAAGAGGAAAGAAGATTTTTATTTTTTATTTAAGGAAAGAAGAAGCAAAGAAGAAGAACACCCGAGTTTATCAAGTGAGAGAGAGAGAGATTCGAGAGTTTTTGAAGATCTAAGAGAAGAAGAAGAGAGAGTCGAGAAGAATTTCCAGAAGGAGAGTTGGAGAGAAGAAGAAGAAGAAGAAACGAGAAGAAGAAAAGAAGAAATTCTATAATAATAATGCAATCTAGAAGAAATGCTTGAAAGTATAAATTCTTGAAATTGAAATTGACCCAAATGTTTAAGAAGAAAGAAGAAGCTCGAGATTAAAGATGATCGTTGGGAATGACGGTTGAAAGAACAAAAGAGAAAGAAAAGGAAAGAAGAAGAGAAAAGAGTCTAGAAGGAATCAAGCAAGGAGAAGAAGAAGATACAAGAAGGATACTGAGAAGAAATGGAGGCAAAGAAAAAGACTAATATCCGCATTTAAGGAAGAAAAGAAGGCATTGATTTGCGAGAAGAAGAAAAGGTCGAGTGCTTAGAAGAAGGAGGAATGCTTGGTAGCTTCAAAAGGTAACGATATGGCTCCTGAGTAGGACAGAAGTAGGGATTGGTGGGATAGAAAAAGGAAATTGGGTTGATACTTAATTTCGGTTTTAGGATTTATTTTTTTGACGGAGCAGAAAAGCATTTAGGAGGAAAACAAGAAGGATTTTCAAAGATTTTAGGATGTCATTAAAAAAACGAAGGAGAAAAAGGTTGGAGAAAGACGATTCGTATTAAATGATAGAATGAATGGCAGCATAATGAATATACGTATTGATGTTGGATATTAAGAATTCTAGAAGTGAGAAGGGAGAAGAAGAAGATGCAGAAGAAGTCTTTCATGAAGTGAGGGCTTGGATGGAGATCGGTTTGGACTCTATAGCTCGAGAGAGGTGAAGAAGAATGAGATTGCTTTCTAAGGCCAGTTGTCTATTTTTTTCTCAATGGAAGAAGTATCATTAAGAAGGGATCGGCTTGAGAGAGATTTATGTGACAGGAGATGAAGACCAGTGAAGACCCGAGTTAAGGAAGGAGGAGAATGAAGAAGAAAAGGAAGAAGAAATTTGGTCTATGGAACACTTCTCAGGAATGAGAATGGAGACTTTCTCGAGAATTCTAGATGAAGAAGAAGAAGGCATTTGATAAGAAGAGGCTCTAGGAGAAGACTAGGAAGAAAGAGGAGTTGAGACGTCCTGTCTATGGGAGATCTTGAAAATGGAAAGAAAAGGTGGAGAGATGTTTTGGAGGGAGAAGAAAGTGCTTATGAGAAGAAGAAAGGAGAATTTGAGAAGAAGAGATTTCGGAGGAGGATTTCATTGATTTGGGAGCAAAATTTTTTCGAGGGTTTTCTTTTAGAAGAAGGAAATTTGTCTGAGAGAGAGATGAAGAGTTATAAATTTATAATAGAGAGACATGAGAGAAAGATTGACGGCTCAAGGAGATTTCTTTGTTTTAGAAGAAAAATAGCCCAAATGAAGATAGAAGAAGAGAGAAGAGTTCTGATTTTAATCCAAAGAAGGTAAAGAAGAAGAAGAGAGAGAAAGAATCTTTTTTAATTTAGAAGAAGGAAGGAGAAGAAGAAGAGATAAAAATGATGAGTGCAAGAAAGATGATTCAAGAAGGGAAAAGGTGGAAGAAGGGTATCTGGGCCTCGAACACACTTAGGGAATGCTGGGAGATGATGAAGAGATATTTTATCTTCTTCAAGAGTCTGAAGAATGAAGGAGAAGATAGAAGGTCTGAAAATAATTCCACCCTAATTTTGGGTGCAAAAGCATAAAAGAATGGGCTTTGAGTGAACTTTAATGCAGTAGAAGAAGAAGTGAAGGAAGAGACACTGAAAGAAAAGTATTACGTTTCCGTGTGTCCAGCATGACTGTCAATTGAACTTAAGAATTCTCAGTTATCTTCTGGGGTCGTATTTAACTTTCATTGAGTGGAACAATCATGAGGACTTAGCAGGTAATGAGACTTTTGTATTGAAAGTAGTGAGAGAGAAAGTGGGTAAAAAGAAGTGAAGAAGATATTGAAAGTGCGAAGAGCATCCATTTTAAGTGAGATAGAAGCAATCGGCAACATAAAAAGTGAAAGAGAGGGAGCTAATGCAAGACGTAAAAGAGATGCAGCATTATCCGTATTTAGCCAAGTTTAGGACAAAAATTAGCGAAAAGAATACAAAGATTAAGATAAATTACTTACAAAAGAAGGAAAAGAAAATGGAAGTTCTAAAATCATTTTTCTAATTTTGATATTTTAGAGTCGGGAAGATACTTGAAGCCTGCATCTAAACTATACATTTAAGGGATACCTAATAGCGTAAATGAAGATAATAGAATCTCTCAATTGTACAAGAATAAAATAAGGTAAATCAAGATAAAGATATTTTCTTCCAGTTTTTTAATGCATAAATCTACCGAAGCATAAAGATAGTCTCTAGACACGGAAGTTGATAGTGATCGCGGTTTTTTCTGACAACTCGTAAAATTTTAGGCAATATGAAAAATGGAATCGCCAAATAGTTTTTGGGGGGGGGGGGAAAGCTTATTAAGTGAATCAGAAGGAAGTTAATCATATAATGGTCTAAAATGATTAAGGTCGGGTATGCAAAATTGGAATTAAGATATGTAATGATGAAATGCATGCTATCAGACTTTTTAGTTTAAAAGCAGAGAGATTAATGAAAACTTGATAGATAGATGCATTATATTTGAGGGAAATTAAGGTTTTTTATGAACGTAATTCTTTATGATGTAATAAGTTTCAAGATGAATTGAATAGGGATCAGATGATGAAAGATTCGTTTTCATTTGAGAGATATCAATGCGATTACGCTCCTAATGTCCAACTGCGATGAGAACTTTTGTCACGTATTAGATGTAATACTAGAGAAGAGGGATGAGAGAACTTTCAGAGGGACTTGGAACACTAATTTTGACGATAAAAAATTTCAAGATTTATGGGATAGATGCGAATCAAGTTTCTTTTGAATTGGCTTCAAGGAGAAAGGAAACCATTGATCTCAAAGAAAAGGATCCCGTCAATTTTAATTCAAAAATATCTCAAATGGGCTTCGGGGGAAATTTACACTTTTCTTTTTTCTCGTGTCTTTTAGTGATATCGTAATTTTTGACCAGTTTCGGGCAGTCCACTATCTTCCAGGAGTCAGTGAGAGCACAATCTTTTGAGATGTAATTGTCTCTACAATTAGATAGATGTCAAGAAGCCTGAGAGCTCCTCATAATTCTCCATCGATACCTCTTTTCCCGTAGAGAACTACATTGGAATTTCGAAATATCAATTCAGCCAACTGTGAGGTAAGAAGAAGAATAGTGAGGATGAAGCATCAATGTATAATCATTTTCTTTCAAAGAGTTGGACATTAGAGAGATCCAGACTTTCTCGCCTACCTAACTTTGAAGAAAAATATAGATACAACTTTGATCGATCGAAGCAATCCCAAGATTTGAAGTCCAAGAAGCTTCAAGAAGAAGAGAGAGAAGAACCAATTTAGCTTCCATCTCCACAGAAGTCCATCTTCTTCCTCAGTCACAATATACATAGAATCACCATCTTGTCCCATATTCTAAACCACCCTCCATACTTCAAATAAATGATACAACCCCCATCGTTCATCTTCAACCTCAACCAACAAAGACTTATAGACTTTGTTAAACCTCTCCATTATCATCAGATTCCACAAAGAATTTTACCGTGAACTCCACCAACACCATGCAGGCATCACCACCCTCTCCTGAACCACGTGAAACCGACCACAATTAAGCGCATCATCACCTCTTCTTGGCCAACCGTAACCACGAGAAGATCCTCTCCCAGACTGACCACCTTCAAAGTCATTCTCAAATAATGAAGTACAACCTCACCAATGTTTACTTTAAATTAGGAAAACATCGAGAACGTAGCTCCTCCACAGTGGGACATGGTCTTTTGATCAACTGAGCTCTTCCCATTCAGAGCAAACACGATTACGAGGGTAGGGAAGGTAACCGTGCACCTACTGCTTGCCATTCTCATCACATTCCTCAAAACCAACCACCTCCCATCATCATCCTTAGTTGTCCACCATAGCACCCAATAATCTCCAAATATATTCACGTGAAGCCTTTAAACCACAGCGGTACCTGCACCATTCCATAATTACAATCACTACCCCTTCATCTTTTCATCATTTTTATGTTTGAAGCCGCCACCCAAAAGAAACAACCTCCACTCTCATGAACTACCCAACCTTCCACATCAACCTCACAGAAACCAGGATTCTGCAACCTACGTATCTCCACAAACCAAATGGAGAACTCATAGTCCGTCAGTTCTTTAGAAAATAAGTGTGAAGTTGATTGATTTTAATTAGGGAAAAAATGCTTTTTTTAAAATGTGGAGGTTATCTTTGAACCTGGGAGCAAGCAATTTCATTAATCTGTTGATGTTCTATTTGAGTTTCTTCAATTAACTCTTATGATCCAAAATGACATGAAGAACCCATCATTCATTCCCCTTTCTTTACCTTACCTAACACAGACATCCCATGGTCCTATTGCAACCCTTCAAAGACCTTTTTATTATACTATGACACGCACAAGGATGATATTAGTGGAAATTAAGCACGATATCTTCTTACCAAGCATATGATGCATACTTCTTTTTGAACCCAGTTGCTTTCCTGACATCACACTTAATACTACCAACTGAGTGTTTTTACTTTAACTTAATATTTTTTAATCATATGAGGATGCATTTTTTCTCCAACTTAGCCTCTAATGTGGACTTATATTTCCTGATCTTACACTCTCACCATTCCTCCAAGCATTAGCTTATTACTTGAATAATTGCACTATTCTCCAACTCACTATTCATTATTGTCCCCTTGATCTCACTTTTTGTAGATAGTCCCATTGCTTACCCAACAAGCAAAGAATCTTCCTTCGCATTAGGGGAATTTGATGTGGCCTGAAACCTTCATGTTGAAACATTCATGCGGAGCGTGCATCCTTTAAGCCCAAGCCGCATCTTAGAATCCCACCACCTTTACTTGGACCCTTTACAAGTCCCATTAACTGCGGTCGAGCTTTGTGGTGTTAACCTTGCAAGATTTGTACTAAAAGAGACATGGAATAATGGAAAGCACCCGACAGCACATTTGAAATGGACCTTTCCCGTAGGATCTTCAAAAAGGCAATTAAAAATCACCAAAACTTTGATCCCACTTAGCAGGGAATCCCCACCAACACCAGAGTGAGTCAATTCCCTGACGCCATGGATCGGCATCGACGGCTTGAAAAAGCCTCAGAAACTACCGAGAGAGTTCCACGGCTAGCGTCGAGCAAAATGCGGGACCAGTGGTTTCAAGTGAAGCACGAAAACGAAAGTAGCACCGGCCTCCACGACAGCTCCATCGAGCTCAGGCCTCGCTGAAGATGATCGGATCGGCGCCACGGTGGATCACCGATAAGCAGCTTTCAGAGGTTTCCGATCGCGCGAGGGTGCCTTTGTGATTACCTACAGGCGTGCGGACATTCGCGAGATCTTGACGAATACGGTTTGGGACGCGTTCTAACCAGGTTAGAGAGGAGCAGCTTGTAGGTGCGTCTTGGATCGATCTTTCCTTGGTCCTCTTCGCAACTCTTTGAACGGGAACTTTGGATCAACGGCTTCGAGCGATGTTTTCGATTCTTTTCTTCTTCATGTCTAAGTAGTTCTCTTTGTTTCGGCGGCATTGGGCGGAGTGGCCCTTTGATACTTTGGGTTAATGGTGCTATTAATTAATTTTATTTTTCCTTTTATTAATGGTGAATGTTCTTTGATTCAATCCTCATTGCTCTTTTTTGAAAAAAAATTGAACTTAGTTGAATCATAGGCATTTAGTGAAAAAAACAATAAAAATAAGAAAATGTTGGAAAACATAATTCCTATTGAATTTAAGGTTTATTTTTTAGCTGGTAGAGTAGTTGGAATGAAGGATGATTCAATGATACAACAAAAACAAAAATGAAATTCATTTAAAATTGGTGAATTACCCAGTAGGAATGTGAGTTTAAGGTTGTGTTACTGTAAGGATCTTTATCTTGAGAAGATTGATTTAACTTAATTGGAGGATTGAAGATGATGTTACCTTGGAGATTGGTTCTCAGATTGAAAGGGTTGTCTTATTAAGTTTGTCTTGTATATACCCAATCTTGGAAGAAAATTTGATGGTAATCTGATGTGATGGTTAATATTTCAGCATATTCATGGAGTCTTAATTTACAAATCTATGTATGTTATTCAGTGGTTGTCGCGATTGAAGCATCGGTTACTAAAATGATCTCAGGATAATCAACGATGGTAGGCTATAAGGAGGTTGTTTGCAATTGAATGGATGTTAATTATAAGAATAGGATTGGCTTTCAAGTGATCAACGACACGATCACTCCATGTTGATTGCTTGATGGAATTCTCTAATATCTTTTACGAGATTACCTCCCGTGTGGTTGCATTGCATTGACATTTCGAATACACATCTCGATCTCTGCCTGCTTGAATCCTTTGTATCAAAGCTCTGAAGGATCTCCTGTTGAGATTGGACTTGAGAAACTCAATTAACCCAGACTTTTGGGTCATTTTATTCCCTACCTTGTGTATCTCCTTTTCAGCTCTCTTTCTCCAATGCACTGGGGGGAACACGAGGGAGCCCTTCACATGACATCGCTCCCCAATATGCCAAAATTAAATTTAGAGAATCAAGTGGGCGGTCAGTGACAATGTTTTGCTACAAGAGTCACGACCTCAGGGTACCTTTTCAAGTCATTTTTGTCATCAATCCAAAGAACAATGTCATGCAATTACATTTGATAGAAGTGGCACTGCTTTTAGAAGGGCATGCTAGTTAAAGTATGGTTGATTAAGTTTCCACCCTTCCTACATTGCGGACTCCGTATTTGAACTGAGTTTTTTCAAATGAAGAAATTTCAAAGAGTAGGTTTTCCAATTTTTCCAAATTCAAATGAATTAGGAAGACTCCATTTTTCCATTGGCATTTTCTAGAATCATAGTTCGATCTTGTCGTTTTCTTCGGCTATGACTCTCGTTTCCTCACATTGTGAAAGGCTTACCTAATCGAAAAGCAATTTTCCAAGAGTCTTAGATGTCCTGGTCAAGTAGTCAGGCAAATTGATAATACATTCCCATTTCTTTAGGCTTACCTCTTTTTATCGAAATGCCTCGTATATAGATTTTATGAAAGATTTGTTCTATGTAAGATATCCGCTAACTCAATCCCCGATGAGGCTGACTCGATATACTTGTATATAGGTCGATGCTATAATTCGAGAGGATAACTGTTGAAACGCTTAGGATGAATGATTGTCACCGGAGTTATTGTTTCACTATGTCCATTTGTAGTCATTGAGTTTTATCTTTTGAGAAAGGTTTAAGTGTACAGTAGGGGCTATGCCTCACACACATCACTATCACTGCCATCTGTCTAATTCTCACAAACTTAGGATGGCTCTATACCCGAAGTTCGTGCGAACTCGAGACTACAAGTGGTCTCGCTTTGGTATCGAGCGGCTTTATGCTCAATTAAACATCCATGGTATAGTGAGACACTACTCGCTTTGTTACCTAGTATCATGTTGACGAATCATATTGAGAGGGTTTATCCCTACTTGTGATTAATTCATGATTTGGGACCTTGTCTTTATAGGTTAAGGCATGCGGGATATTCCTCGATTCTTAGAAAGCTAATTGCTTGGCTACTTGAGGAGCATTGTACACTGATAGTTGAACATGAGTGATTGTCAAATTTGAGGTTCCACTGGTGATAGGTGCACTATTATATGTATTTGATCTTTTTGCCGCCAGAGCGAGGATCTTATATGCATGTCAAATGCTTGCAAGATATTTAATACGAGTTGGCTAGTCAAGAAGAAAAAAAAAAAAAAAAAAAGAAATTGAAGAAGAAGAAAAAAAAAAAAAGATCTATTGAAAGAAAAAAAAGAAAAAAGTTGTTCTATAGATTCTGAGATGTAAATGCAGAGAAAGAAGATCTCAGGAAACCTTATTCATTGATTTATTAGCAGAGTTTGTTTCCAATGAATTATAGCGTTGAAGAGTATGGACTAATAAAGAGAGAAGTATGCGAAGAAATGTAATGTCACAGAGTCTTAGAAATTCTTTTTATGAGCAATTTCAAGAGAACAATAAAATAGATAAAGCAGAGCAATATTCATAGCTGTGGTAAACAAACACTCTTAACAGAGAAATGACCCAGACTTTCTCTCTTATCCAGAGGAAAGGAAGAGCAAAGACAGAGAAGAAGAAGTTACTTTCTTATTTTTCTAAGTCAATTCTGAGTAGTCTTGAGAAAGAGCATTAGAGTAACTCCAAGAGCCAGAAGAAAGTTGGAAGGAAAAGTACTAAAGTTGTCGGCCAAAGGAAGAAGAGAGAGTTACTCGAAGATGCATCATGCTTGGAAAGTCAATCTACAGAGTAATTACCTTCTTTGATTGATTTGATGCTTGAAACTCAGCTTAGGAAGATTTTGAGTTTAAGGTAGAGTGAAAGTGTACGTCTTGAAGGTGTGTAGGAAAGAGAATAGGAAGATGATTGAAGAATTTTGGAGAGAGACCAGATTTCTTGAGGATCAGGAGAGACAAGAGGGAGGGAATTTTTGAGTTATCGGCTTCACAAAGGAACTTCAAAGATGACGGCGTATGAAAAAGCAAGGAAGGACACTTGAGCAATGGCTAATAGATTCCTTGGAATTCATGATTGTTTGACGAACGCAAGGCAAGAAAAATCAACAATCCAAGACCATTCATGTTCTTGAGAAAGACAAGCAACTGAAGAAAGAGTTGTCGAAAGAGGCCCTACCTTGTCTTCTAGGCAGTGAATGATTAAGAGAGAAATAGAAAGGGTCTTGAACTGACCGTTTAAGGAAATTAATTCAAGAATCACCTAATGTAGAACACAAGTCCTTAGGTCCCTTTTGTAGCCTTATGAATTTAATTTGGCACTATATTATTAGTATAATCTTTTAAATTAAGATTTTGCTTTTCCCAACCAGTAAAAAAAGTTTATCTTACATAACCCTAGGTGAGATTATCTGGAAAGTTATTTTATAGAAAGTCTTGAATTATTTTAATAGCATGAAAAGAAAGAAGATAATAAGAAAGAAGAAAAAATTTAGAAAGAATAGAAAGAAGAAGAAAAGAGAGAAAAAAAATTTTTTAGAGAGTCTATCAAAAGATTGCAAAGAAAAAAGTTTGAAGAATGGAGAAAAAGAAAAAAGGAAAGAAGGAATTTTAGAAGTAGAAGACAAAGTATGCACATTGTAGAGTGATACGATAGTAACAGCTCAGTCATACATTGATGATGTAGACGAAGTGATGAAGAGATAGAAGCAAAATGACAAGAAGAAATAATAAAGAAAGTAATAATGCCACGAAGAAGAATGTTTGCATATAAGAGAGAGGATTTTTTAGAAAAGAAGAAAGAAGATGAAAAAAATTATGTAGGAAGAATTATGTTTATTTTAAAGGATTATTTTAAAAAATTGTAAATAATAAAGGGAGAGGAAAAAATAATGCGTAAATATTATTAGTCACGATATATATACACATTTTAGGACAGGAAAAACTACACAAATATATATATAGGATATATATATAGAGATATATATATATATATATATATATATATATATATATAGAGAGAGATTATGAGGGGGAGAGAGGTTGTTTAGAGAGATCCTCTACCTAGGAGTTAGTCAGAGAGAGAGAGAGAGAGATCAGGGGGGAGGGGGGGGGGGGGGAGGGAGAGAGAATGAGAGTTAAATGAGAGGACAGGAGAGAGGACTCAGCTAATTAGAGGAAGTGAGCAGATGATGAGAGAGTATAGAGTAGAGAAAAATTAACGTGCTTGAGCAGAGTTGTCGAGAAGATCCGGTTTAGAGTAGAGAAGATGAGAGAGAGAGAGAGGGAAGAGGAGATATGTTTAGATTTAGGTTATTTAGGATTTTGAGCGTTATGTCTACGATGGAGAGAGTGAGAGAGAGAGCGAGGATATGCGAAGAGGAAGAGCGAGAGAGAATTAGGTTGTGAAAGAGAGTCATATTAAGGGAATGTGTTTGAAAGGCGTTAGGACCATTTGGATATAGAAGCCGTCCAGACCTTAGAGGATAGAAACATCAATTTACAGTCGTTCAGAGAGAGCAGAGTGAGGAGAGAGAGAAGAGTGTCTAGAGAGGAGAAGAGGTCGGCGGGGGGGGATGTTAGAGGAGGAGGTTGAGATGAGGAAGAGACCCCGACTTGGTCATTTGTGAAGATGAGGCGAGCTTAGAGAGAGTGGTCGAGACGTCGGTGGAGGTCGGAGACGGTCAGAGAGAGAAACCAGGCAATCGGTGATGAGAGGATTGAGTTTGTATTATTAATGTTTATATTTATTCAAAAACGCCAGTGCGGGCCCGGTCTCTGACCCCCAGGCTGGGTAGCTCATGAGTGAATGCCCAAACTTTCCCGAGCTCTTTGGGGGGGGGGGGAGGAGAGAGAGAGGAGTCTCTGAGAGCTGTAGCAGAAAGAAAGGAGAGAGAAGAGAGGGAGAGAGAGGAGAGAGAGAGAGAGAGACTACCTTTATTTACGCACACACAGGAGAGATAAGAGAGGGGGATGTGAAAGAAGAAAGAAGAAAAAAAAAAAAAGAAAGAAGGGAAAATAATGTAATGTAGAAAAAAAAAAATATCTCCCATTTCTCAGGATTCAAAAAAGAAGAAAAAGAAAGGGAAGAGGATATTTTTGAAGGAGGAAGAAAGGATAGAAGAAAAAAAAAAAAAAAAAAAAAAAAAAAAAAAATGTGAAGAAGATAATTTGTGTAAAAATTTGCTGTAGCTGTGCATGTAAGCCAAAAAATTTGTGCCTATTTGAAGAAGAAGCGCTCTTCTTCTCCTGAACATTTGCATTGCTGTTTGATATTATGCTTTTTTTTTGATGTAAAAACACATTTATTTTTTTCTCAAGTAAATGGTAAAAATTTGTTGCATTTTTTTGCATTTTTATGCATGAAGTACTATTTTTTTATGATGAATAAATGAAAAAAAGTAATCATGTGTGTGCAGAAATTAGAGACATGCTGTCTGTTCATGTGCAAGTATGAAAAATGCCCACCTGGTGAGTAATGAAGAAAGGAAGAAAACATGAAAAAAAAAAAAAAAATAATGAATGAAATGATAGAATGAAAATGAAGAAAAGGAAAAATATGAAGAATAATAAAATAAAAAGGAAAAAATGAAATGAAAAAAAGAAGAAGAATGAAGAAAAAATGTGAAGAAAAAAAAAAAAAAAAAAACCACATATTGTGATTCTTTAAGAAGAAGAAAAAAAAAAAAAATTTAAGATAGAAGATTACATTTACTATTACCTTCCCTAAAATGTAAGAAGAAAAAGAAAAAAATGAAAAAAGCCCAAAAAACAAAAAAAGAAGGTTGAAAAAAAAGAATCGAAAAAAAAAAAAATGTGTAAAAAAAAAAAAAAAAAAAAAAAAGAAATAAAAAAAAAAAAAAAAAAAATATTTGCAAAATATTCAAAAAAAGAAAATAAAAAAAAAATGTAAAAAAAAAAAAAAGATATTCTACCCCAAAAAAAAAAAAAAAAAAAAAAAAGTGAAAAAAAAAAAAGATGTAAAAAAAAAAAAAAAATATCATCAAAAAAAAAAAAAAATTGGCTATGAAAAAAAAAATGAATTGTTTGAAGTAAATCTAGCCATATATTTGTGTGACCATTATTTAAATAACTATTAATTTTTATATATATAACATGTAAGCCATCGAAAATTTGTGCCTTGAAAGAAATGACATTCGTGTTAATCATTACCTGCAATATTACTGCTTTTGCCTTTATTATTTGTGAATCCAAGTGTGCATATTTGAGAAGATAATTTGCGTTAATGTCCAAAAGAAGAAAACAAAAAAAAAAAACAAGAATAATTGGCAAAAAATAATAAAAAAAAAGAAGACGTAAATGTTCCAATGAAAAAAAAAAAAAAAAAAAAAAAAGAAAATGTATGAAGAAAGTGCATTAATGAAAAAAATGAAAAAAAAAATATTGAAAAAAAAAATGGAGTTTAAAAAATAAAAAAAAAAAAAAAAAAAAGAAGAAGAAATGCAAAGAAACATAAAATTAAGAAAGAAAAAAAAAAAAAAAAGTGAAAAATTTGTGAAGATGAAAGATTAATAACCAATGAGAATTATTAAAGAAAATAAGAGATGGTGTGTGAAGAAGTAAAAATTTCAATTAAAAGATAATTTACATCGACACAGATTATTTATTAATGATGTGTTTTTGCCAGTATCTTTATAGAGTGAAGTAAATTATTTTATTTTGCTTTATGAGATTCAGAGTTTAGAGAGAAGTTTTTGCTCATATTCAAAAAAAGAAAGAAGAGAGATGCCTTAGAGAAGAGAGAAGATGACAGAGAGAAAGTATGAGAAATCTTCTATGGTGAGAGTGTATGAAGTATCAGAGAGTAAACACTAGAGGACCATGATTTACCTTGATACAAAGGAGATGATGCGCGCATTCATTACATCATCCACAGAAAACATGGGGACCATTGTTGAAGATTACAAAGGAGAGAAGCGCGTTTACTACGTGAAGGATTTATTAGAAACCTATTTGCGCCACGAGTTTGTCCCCTACCAAGAAATTCTGTATTATTACCTTGTGACGTTGAAAGATGTGAAGATTGTGCCAGGAGAGGATCAGTCTGTGAAGCGAATGATGAACAAAAGAAGTGAAAATAAGTGAATGTAAATTAAAAAACAAAGAAAATTTGTTAACTCCGTGACAAAATTACATGAGAAGAGGATAAAAATGAAAAGAAAATAATATCCTGAAAAAAGAAATGTGTGTGAAGAAATGTAGAGAACTTTGACACAAAGAATAAAAACCTGAAGTAATGAAGAATCATTTTCCAAAGAGAAGAAAAAAGAAATTAAATTGTCAAGAAGAAGAAAAGAAGAAGAGGATAGTAAGCTACCTATGTTCAAATAATATGAAGTGAAGACAAGCAAAACATATTAGGTAATTCCTATATAGTAGAGATATTGAAAAGAAGAGATAGCCAAAGAAGAAGAATGTAAATATGAAGAAAGAAAGATGTGTGAAAGATCTTCGAAGAAGGAAAGTAAGGAAAGAGAGACGAAAAGGAAAAACAGGAAATGAAATGTGAAGTGTAAGAGAAGCGTAATGTAACACAGAAGAAGAAAAATTGTCATTCTTGCATTACTGCATCAATTCATGAAGAAGAAGAGAGAAATGTTTGTGAAGAAAGAAATATGACATACTATAAGGATGTCTTTGAAAGAAAGAGAATCGTGTGTGAGAAAGAAAGAGTGAAGAAATAATAAAGAAAAGAAGAAAGAAAGAGAAAGTAAATTTGAAAAAAGAAAAATGAGGAAAATTAAGAAATAATTTCCATGAAAAGAATGATGTGTGCCAATCATGAAGTATTGTGTTAAGTTCGGGTCATTTATTCAGATGATGCCATTTACCTGCCTTTCTTCTTATAGAAAACGAAAAGAAAAATATTCCTGAAAGAAGAAATATTGAGAAAGAAGAAAAGAAAGAAGAGAAAAGATAATGTGAAGAGTTTTCTCCAATTAATATCCAAAGAAAGAAAATAAAGAAGAATAAAAAAAATAAACTGTGTGTGATTGTGCATTTATTGAATAGAAGAAGGAAACATAACCAATAATATTCAAAGACCAATGCTCGTGAAGAAAAGATCAAAGAAAAAACAAAAATTGTGTATTGAACATATCTAAACTAATACAAAGCATTTGAAAAAAAATTTCAGTTTGAATAATTCTGAATAGCTCATCGATTGCAGGAACCAATAAGGAAATGTCAAGTGAAATAAATCAGAGTATAAGTAAATCATTGAAGTATAGAGAAATGTAATGTACAAGCACAAGACCAAAAAATATTCAATATGAAAGATTAGCTGTGCAATGACCGGAGTGTGCACATTGATTTTACTTTGCGCCATGGGGGGGCTTCTGCACGGAAGAGAACTTGCCTTTGCTGGTGCTGTTTTTTTTATATTAACGCATGGTGAAACCTCTATTACCAAAGTGATGAAGGAGAGAGCAAATCATTTTCAAAATATGCGTCAACTCTTTATGTAAATGCTGATGATATTTGCATATTTAAGCATTTTATTTCATAAACAACTAATTTTAGTATACCTCAATGCCATTGTGGCGTAATCATCATCATCTTCCAAGTGCTTAGATGAGACAATTGTCAGAGAACTATTAGTAATATTCCTAATTAGCTACCAGCATTCAGGGGGAACATGGATATTAGATTGAGAGATTTGAGAGAAGCATCGAGATTGCCTGAAGAAATTTTCGTGTGAGTCAAATCAAAATTTGAGAAGAAAGTTCAGGCGTTGCTTGCACAATTACTTCAAGAGTCAATTAACCTGAGATGTATCATGTGAGTACGCGAATTGTCAGGCCTTCCGCCAAGACAATCTCGGTCATTAAAAATTATGATGAAGTTTCTTAGAGAAATGATCGAATATATTAATGATGGTAAGTGAAGTGATTTAGTCAATGAAGAAAGTGTAATGATTGGTTTGAAGAAAACGAAATGAAAAATTTGGTCAAAATCTGAAATGTTGCCAAAGAAGCGCAATATGAAAATGTGTGACTAATGTTCAAATGATTCCCTAGAAAGTGAAATGATGGTGATGTGTTCTTATGTGAATATTTGGCAACTATGGAAATATGGAAAAATAATTGAAGAAGGAAAAGAAATTTCTTTGAAGTGTACATCTGATATGGACATCCCCATATTTTTCCCATCAGAATGATAAAAAACCATTGTGATGACTATATGATGATAATAATGTATAATGCAAAGCTGTGTTAAGCGAAGAATGCATTTGAAGCAATAACAAAGAAAAAAAAAAAAAAGAAGCAAAAAAAAAAGAAAAAGAAAAAAATCAATTAAAAAAAAAAATAAAAATGGAAATAAGAAAAAAAATTAAAAAAAAAATTAATTTCAATAATTGAAAAAAAGAAGAAAAGAATGGTAAAATTGAAAAAAAGAATGAAAGTTTTAGAAATTGAAGAAGAAAAAATGAAAATCCACAAAAATCTCAAGAAGATTAAAGTAAAAGAAATTTTTGAAGAAGATGAAAAAAAATTCTCAGAAGATAGATAAAAAGTAGGAAGCTCGAAAGAAGAATTTTAAAAAAGAAAAATCAAAAAGAACTTTCTTAAGTAATAAAATCGAACTGCCCTTCTAGAAGGAATTTGATTAAGAAGAAATGAGAGAGAAAAGAAAGTTTGTATCAAAAGAAAGAAAATTAAAAAGAATCTTTTGTAAAGTCTTTTAATAAGATTATTTAAAATGAAAAAAAAAAAGAATGAAAAAAGAAAGAAAAGAAGAAAAAATAAGAAAAGAAAAAGAAAAAAAAAGAAATGAAAAATGGAAGAAAAAAGAAAGAAAATCATAAATGAAAAAAGAAAATAAAAAAAAAAAATATTCCAAAAGAATAAAAAAGGATTTTAAAAAAAAAAGAAAAAAAAAATGAAAATTAAAAAAAATGAAAAAAAAAAAAAAAAAATGAAAAGAAAAAAATGAAAAAAAAAAAGAAGAAAAAAATTAAAAAAAAATAGAAAGTTTTGAAGAAGAAAAATATTTTCAGAAAATGAAAAACCAGTTTAAAAAAATGAAAATATGGTTCTTTTTTTAGAAAGAAAAGAAAAAAAGAAAAAAAAAATTA
>JAYKKT010000060.1:19627500-19647500 GCA_036023115.1 Brasenia schreberi | reverse complement strand
GGTGATTATGATTTGTGATTGTAGGAAGAATGAAAATGACATAAACAAGGATTCTTTAACAAAGAAAAAATAAGGAATTAAGGGTTTGTCGAAGACATAAAGGAGAAGTGATCAGTGAAAAAGGATAAAAAAGACATCAAAAAATCGTAGTTATACGAAAGCAGTATGAAGTAACGGAGAACGATTGGCACGGGGAGAAGAAGGATAGTAAGGCACACGAGAGAAGAAAATATAGTAAGGGAGGCGATTGGCATAGAGAGAAGAGGTAAGGTGTGGTATTTATAGGAGCAAAAAAATAAAAAGAAAAATATGATAAATAAGGATCTCATATCATTTGTGCATTTTCTCTTTGAAATCAATTATTATTTGTGTGCCTCATTACTCACATCCTCATTATCAATTGCTGCTGCAGAATGAAACAAAAAAAGCGAAAAAGAACAAATCATTGAAGTATCAAATACAAAAAATATGAAGAAGAAGTAAAAGGCGAATAATAATAAAAATGGCGGAAATGCGATTAGCACGAGAGAGAAGATGAAAGGGCGTGTTATGAAGAAAAAAAAAATAAAAAAAAAAAATGAAGTAAAATATGATGTAATGTGAAGAATGAAAAAAAGATTCTGAAGTAAAAAGAAAAAAGGATAGTAAGGACCTTTTGTAGTTATGTAAAAAAAATTGAAGTGGCAAAGAACGTTAAGCCTTGAGGAAAGAAGCGGGATAGTAAGGAGGCGATTGTACGGAGAAAAGGAAATACTTAGTATTTATAGGAGGAAGAAAAAGAAAATGACGTAAATAAGGATTCTTTGACAAAAGAAAAAGGATAATTCAAGAATTTCATCGTTATGCAACCAGTTAGTGGCGAGGAGAGCGATTGGCGCGAGGAGAGAAGAAGGATAGTAAGGATATTTTGTCGTTATGCAAAACAGGTGAAGTGGCGGAAGGATAGTAAGGATATTTCGTAGTTATCTGAAAATAGATTGAAGTGAGAGAGTGATTGGCGCGAGAGAAGAAGGATAGTAAGGACATTTCGTAGTTATACGAAACAAATTTAGAAATCCATATAGCGCATTTTATGTGGTAATGATAATTACTTTGCAAAAATATTGGTTTTTTGTTATCGTTTATGATAAGGTAACGTCTTTCTATATTGTCTAATTTCTATATCTCTTGTTTTACAGGTATATATCTGAAAGGGAAAGCGAAGAAATATGACGAGAAGAAAAAAGAAAGAAAAAAAAAAAAAGAAAGAAATTGAAGGATGAAAAAGAAAACAAAAGTGTAGAAGAAGAAGGAGAAAAGAAGTGAAAAACCTACATTAAAGGGAATAACATAAAGGTGAGTATAATTTTCTTCATTTTTTATTATATCTTATCTTTAAGTTTAGCTATATAATTAAACCATTTTTGTTGATTGCAGATTAAGGTTTAATTGTGACAAATTTAGCTTACTATAAGAGGAAGGTTTAGTCCCCATTTCGCATAAAAGAGGCATGCCGTTTGGCTTGTTAGTATTTTTCATATCCCATGTTTTTATTTTTTTGTTTCTAAGGAAAATTATAACGATAGACTCTAACTTATGTATCTTCTTTTTACAGGTATATATGTAAAAAAAAGAGGAGTGCCCTTCGGCTAGGTTTAATTGTGACAAGTTTAGCTTGTTATAAGAAGAAAGTTTAGTTCCCATTTTGAAGAAAAGAGGAGTGCCCTTCGTCTAGTTGGTAATTTTTATGATCTGTATCTTTTTATATTTTTATTTTTAAGGAAAACTATCACGAGAGAGTCTAACTTGTGCATATCATTTTTGTAGGTGTATACGTAAAAGAAAAGAGAAGAAATATGATGAAAAAAGAAAATGAAGAAAAAAAAAAGAAGAAGAAAAGAGAAATTTGAAAAATGAAATTGAAAAAAAGAAGAAAAAAATATAGAAGACGAAGAAAAGAAAAGAGTCCTAAAATAAAAGGGAATGACAGAAAGGTGAGTATAATTGTTTATTGTTTTTGCCTTTTATATATCTAATCATTTAATTTAGTTTGATAGTGAAATATTTTCATTCATTGCAGATTAAGATTTAATTTTGACAAGCTTACATAATATAAGGGGAAACCGGTGTCCCCATTTTGCACAAAAGAGGCCTACCCTTTGGCTTAGTGGTAATCTTTTTTTTATATTTTATTTTTTATCTATTTTTTTGTTCCAAATTTTAAGATGTTATTATGCTCCTTGTTTGCATCATACTTGGCAATGTTAGACATCCATATAGCGCATTTTATGTGGTAATGATAATTACTTTGCAAAAATATTGGTTTTTTGTTATCGTTTATGATAAGGTAACGTCTTTCTATATTGTCTAATTTCTATATCTCTTGTTTTACAGGTATATAGAAGACGAAGAAAAGAAAAGAGTCCTAAAATAAAAGGGAATGACAGAAAGGTGAGTATAATTGTTTATTGTTTTTGCCTTTTATATATCTAATCATTTAATTTAGTTTGATAGTGAAATATTTTCATTCATTGCAGATTAAGATTTAATTTTGACAAGCTTACATAATATAAGGGGAAACCGGTGTCCCCATTTTGCACAAAAGAGGCCTACCCTTTGGCTTAGTGGTAATCTTTTTTTTATATTTTATTTTTTATCTATTTTTTTGTTCCAAATTTTAAGATGTTATTATGCTCCTTGTTTGCATCATACTTGGCAATGTTAGACATCCATATAGTGCATTTTATGTGGTAATGATAGTTACTTTGCAAAAATATTGGTTTTTTGTTATCGTTTATGATAAGATAACGTCTTTCTATATTGTCTAATTTCTATATCTCTTGTTTTACAGGTATATATCTGAAAGGGAAGGCGAAGAAATATGACGAGAAGAAAAAAGGAAAGAAGAAAAAAAAAAGAAAGAAATTGAAGGATGAAAAAGAAAACAAAAGTGTAGAAGAAGAAGGAGAAAAGAAGTGAAAAACCTACATTAAAGGGAATAACATAAAGGTGAGTATAATTTTCTTCATTTTTTATTATATCTTATCTTTAAGTTTAGCTATATAATTAAACCGGTAAGGCACACGGAGAATAAGGATTAATAAGGGACAAATTGGCACGAAGAAGATGTCAAATTTGATGCTCAAAGAAAGAATTATAGTAAGGACATTTTGTAGTTATCTAAAGCAGTTGAGTGGCGGAGAGGAAGCGATTGGCGCGAATAGATGAAAGAAGGATAGTCTAGGAGGCGGTGTACGGAGAGAATAGGGACAGGGCGGTATTTGTCGGGGAGGAATTAAAAAGACGATGCACATAAATGTGTAGACGGTTCTTTGACAAATTTGACGGCAAAATAATTAGTCTGGAAGTTAAGGAGTTCATCCAAAATGATAGGAGAAAGCGATAGGCCCGAAGAAGTATCTAGTTAAGAACATAATCTTGACGATTCAAGCTCTTTGAAATGTGCAAAAGAGTGAGTGGCATAATATCGACGCTGTCTTTTGTCATAGTAAGGAGGCGATTAGCTACGCAGAGAGAAGAAGGATGGGGGCATGTTATAGTTTTCAGATTCTAAGATCAAAAAAGAAAATGAACCAATTAAGTAGGTTATTGGTCGATAGTAGGTCATCGATTCTAATTATTGAGCAAATGAAGCTTTTCGTAGTTATCGCAATGATATTCTCACTGACTAGCAAACGTTAATTAGCAAGGATAGCTTTGAAGGATATCAAAGAAAATCAAAATAAGTAACTTGTGCAAATTACCATGTTGTGAAGAGATAGCAAATTTTTTCAAGAAAATGTTATTAATAAGGATAATTTTAAAAAACTCAATGATTCATGAAAGGATATTAGGCTATATGTTTAATCCACGCAATTCTAAATGCCTTAAAGAAACACATAAGCTTGGTGGACTGTATCAAGTACGTAATTCGATGATAGCAACACAATTTAGTAAGAGTTACATAGATAAGCAGAGGAGTGGCTTATAATGTTCCTGCGTGTGGTAGACATTGTAATAAGTAAACAATCGAAAAGGATATGTAAGGAATTTACGACATCAAGTTATGCGGACGATTATTTCAATCGGCTTGTTCAAGAGTAAACATTAAATATGTATCGATTACGGATCTGATAACTAAAAGACATCGAAGATTGATAATGATCTAAGTCGTACCTTTGTCAAAGTGGTAATGATTACAAATTCATAGAAAGCTGATAGAACCGTTTGTTCTAACAATTTTACCATAAATGTCGATAGCAGTGATGTCGGTGCAATAGACTATACTTATCAGCATTAACTGCGATTTGCATATATTTCAAACTCCTTTGATCTCAGAATTCTAGGTAAATAAAATTTATGGCATTCATTTGGGTACTTAACCAGCATGTGAAATAATTTCAATCATTTATCTAGAAAGGCATCAACGCAGAGGAAATACTGATGTTAGTGATGGGCTGTATTTACATGAAAACTTGAAATTGAGCAAGGCATGCATTTTAATAATAATTTATATTTCTACTGTTATTGAAGATTAAAGGGTCTTGGCATTCAGAGACACTTTGTTTAATTGGGGAGTACCGGTGAAAGTACTTCAGTTACATGTATGTCGATTATCCGCAAAAAAAGACAAGAAAGCGATCGTCTTAAACTGTCATAAAAATTAACCAAGTGGGCATTTTTTCATATAAAGGTGTAAAGGATTCTTCTTGAAAAAACCTTCTGCTGCTTTTTTACTCCCCTAGAACATGAGTTCAATGTGAGAGTTAAATGATAGAGAAACAATTCAAGATATCACGATTCATACGAGTACATTAAAATAATCTTAAAAATGAACTAGAATACTAAGGGGTGTATCGGCACAACCATATAAAAGCAACCCCATTGCATGCACAGAGAATTTATATCATTCGGATGCTGAATTGAAAGAGGCAATTTGGAAGAATCATACTCTTAGCTAGCATTTTCTACTAAGAAAGAATATATGTATAAATAAGTTTTCATATAAACTTGAGCTAAATTTGTAGCAAATAATTATGTCCATATCATTTAAAATGTTTCAGTAATGAGCGATATAATAGAGTTCTAGTGACTTGTGAATTTTAAGATGAAACAAAAATTCACGAGTAGACATTTAAAGTTAGCAAGAAAATTAACTTCGCAACTCAATATCCATGCATACATTGATTTGAGGCCATTGAAAGCAATGAAAACCCACGTGCGTAACAATTTAATTGCATAGATTTCTGCATATAGCCCTATAATGCGTAATCGTGATACAATCGGCCAATGTGAAAAGAGTGCCTTTCCGGCCTGATCATAAACTACAAATGATTCATTGAGCATATGTTGTGTGGGTTGTTTCCTGGCACTTAGAATTGATCGTTGTTTATGAAAGCTAACCACCATCACTTCCAGAAGAAAAAAAAATTCTTTTTTAGCAATTTTCAAAATAAATTTGAGAAATGTGAACATACGGGGAGAATGGAATAAGATTCAAGCTCTTATGAATAATTAAAGAAATGGTTGAAGTCATAAATTCTTTTCCACTAATGGAAAAACAATAAGTCGATAAACCTCAGTTGTAGTCAAATGATTGACTCTCTCAAATATCTTCCCACGAAGAATTTATATATTTTTTAGTTATGTTGTGCTGTCCAAATCGGTGCAGGTGATGTTAATGGGCATAAAAAATGTTAGGCATCAGATAATAAAAGTTTAATAATTAAACCCGAAACTAACAAATACATTTTTTAGTTATTTAAAAGCTTAAATTGAAAAAATAATTGGTTTTAAATCTAAAAAAAAGTGGCAATCATTAAAACAATCAAGGAATTGTATATTGTAATAAGGGGTAAATATGCCATCTGCATCAAAAAATGAAAAATGCCAAACGTTGTGAGAACTGTGCATTTTAAGATTTAGAATGTTCTTTTTAGCTTTAAAAATAAAAATATTTGAAAAGCAGAGTTCAAATAAAAATGAAGCAGTGTTTATTAACCAAATAAAAATATAGAGTTTTTATAAAACAAATTTAAATGTAGGAAAACTTAGTCCAAAAGTCGTAATTTTCTCTACGCAATATTTTTCTCACAATTAAGAAGCAGCTTAAAAAAAGTGAATAATATAATAATTTAAAAATATTATAAAAGAATTGATTTTAGAAAAAAGTAAAAGTATGAACAAATTAAGTTTTAACTAAACTGTTTAAAATTTTAATTATAATTTTTAAAAATTCAAAAAAGAAATATTGATAATATTGAATTCCAAAAATTAAGAATATTAACCTCAATAATGCATAGGTGTCATGCTGAACATGCGCAAGACATAGAAATATATCTTTTTGATGGAAGAACAAATTTAAAGTAAACACAGAATTTATAATTCTGTGCTCGGCAAGTAAATTTTTTTAAGCTTTAAAATATGAAAATGGTAAAAAAATAATGGTAAAAACCGTCAAAAGAACGTAAAAATCAAATTTAAAGTGGTAGGACTGGTTTGTAGTTTTGTGCCTTGAAATAATTGAAGTCATAACCAAGGTAAAAACATAAGATTTAGAAGGTAACTTTACATTAGTAATTGCTATCAGTTTCTTTGACAAGTGTAATACTAAGGCATAAAATAAATAAACGATAGAGATTGAATTTATAATTTAATTGGTATAAATATTTAATATTTTTACATTTATTGATACTTTAATATTATTACGAAAGGAATATTTTATTACATGATAAATTATAATATTTTAAAGAAATGAAAAAAAGTAGAGGGGCGGAAGGATTTGTACATACCAATAAGCAGGGAATAAAAGTTAAAAACTGCTATTGATACATGATGAAGCTGAACAAAATTTGAAGTAAGAAACATGTGAAAAGATGATCATTAAGTAAGCAAAAGCAAACTCAGTGACAAAGAGGACCTCAAGAGTGAGAGAGAATTTGGATAGTATGCAAAAATATTATGGAAGTTAGTGTCGTGATTAAAAGGAGGGAAGCTATATAGACAAGAATGAGATAAATTTAATACCAGGTTAAGAAAGATTACACCCTGGCACCATTATTTTAAAGGGGGGGGTAGGGGGATTTTCCATGACAGAAGGATAAGAATTTCAAGATAACGAGTACATTAATCAATATTATTTAGAATCAACCCGATGCTGAAGAGAGCCCAGAGTAATTGAAGGCAACAAAGCAATTTAGAAGAGATAGAAGTCGGGTAAATCTTAGAGCAAGAGAAGAAGAGCGGTAGTCCAGGAGGACAGAATTTTTAAACAGAGAGATGTTGAGAGGAATTGTTCAATAGCATAATACTTTATTCAAAATTTAATTTTAGAGAAAAAAAAATATAAGAATCGATTCTGACAAAAGAAAAAATATCGGTTTTAACATAGGAATTAATTTATATTATAGAAAATATTTAGATGGCAGGTTATTCTAAAATATAAAAATGGAAGAAGATATTAAAAACCTATATATAAAGAACAAGTGAATAAATCTCTTACAATAATATATAAAAAAAAGAAATAACATTTGTAAAAAAAATTATTTATGAAAAAAGAATTTTCCTGCATGAAGAAGAAACCATTATAGCTAATGTGATTCCAAATAAAAAGTCCTTGAGCGTAGAAATTATTTGCAAGAGAAAAAATTAAGGAATTTTCATCGAGTAAGAAGAAACCCCAAAAAATGCACGTATGAAATCCATATCAACAGTCCAATAAGGGTCAAGGGGACATCCAAAAAAAAAAAAAAGAAATCTACAGAACCATTAACAGAAAGTTTCCATAAGAAATGATTCAAAAGAGAAAAGCATATGCTCGCATGCAGTTATTTCTGGGGGTGTGGGGGGGGGGGGGGGGGGGGGGGGGAAAAATTGTGATGAGATGGCATGGTGCAGTTGTGCATAGTTTCCGTAGCCATGCATATTTTCAAAAAAGCTTATGTCAAAACCATAGATTAAAAGAAGAAGAAATGCCTTTATTTATATTTAAAAAAAAAAAAAATGTGTTTTAAAAAATAAAAAAAAGAAGAGATAAGAAGAAGTTTCGCAAAGTTAATGTAAGATCGAAAGATTAAATTTTTTTAGAAATGAGTATAAGAATTTTCATTTATAAAAATTCTCTTTACAAAAATTTGAGGCTTGTAAAATGCTTAATAAGAAAGAAAAAAATTTGAAAAGTAAGGATATTTTTGAAAAAAAAAAGTTAAAATAAAAAGCAAGAAACCGTGATAGCCAATGGAAAAAAAATGTTGAAAAAGAAGATTAGTAAGAAGAAATTAATGAAGAAAGAAAAAAAAAGAAAGTCAAGAGAAATTATAGTTGCAGCAAATATATTCAGATTGCCAATCTTGACTTGTTAGAATAACATTCTTAGATAAGGTAATTGACAGATTCAGTTTCCTACTTTAGATTTCCATTAAAAGTTTGGATTTGAAATATGAGATCCTCCAGAAAGGCCCATTAAAATTGAGAGAGATTTTAATCTTGTCTTTAGTTTGACAGAATAGAAATTCTAACTGACTCATTTGAGAGAAAAGAAAGCATCTTGTACGATGATGATTGAGATTTTAAGAAAGAGAGAAGGAAAGAGACATCTATGTATATTGATTCAGATAATTCAAATAAAGAGACTTAAGGAGAAGAAGATATCAAAATGAACAAAGAAGCAATAAGGAAGAAAAAGAAGCGAAGATTTGCCAAATCTTTTTTTTTGCTTTTTCCTAAAACAGAAATTCATCTCAATGAAAAGTTAGATTCAAAAAAGTTATAACTACCATGAAATTAGGACCAGGTTCTGACAGCATTACGATACGAATTCATAGATGTATGATTGATCAAAACAATATGTTGAATGTCATTTGATTCGCTCACCATTGTGTCACTATGTACTGCCCACATTTAACTATTTGATGCCATGGAAATTTGATCAATTTTCCTGATAAAGAAAAAGAGGCGATTTAGAGGAAGAAAATGTTCGAAAATTTATTTTAGTGAAATGATGATAGCATCCAAGTGCAGATTAGACCCAAACCTTCAGAATTTTCAGTCATTCATATTTACAACGGCAGGGGCGGTGTAACATATATAAATAAGACAAAAATATGCGGTCTTATAAGAAGGCTTCAGAACCTTTTTGCGTTTAACTTACCTAATGTGAAGTCATTGTCTTTGTCTTTTACAGGAACAGGATTCAACTTTGTTAAGGTCGCTGAAATGATTATGAAAATTCGCGGTTTCGCCAAGTACCAGACAATTTCTTCGTCATCCACCGCTTCATTTCCTCCAGAACGTAATGGAGCCGTGCACTCGGCAATCCTTGGCCAAAATTTAGGAGCTTATGTCGATCCAAAAGGTATAAGGCTCATCAAAACAGCGTGTTTGGGATACTTAGCTTAGTGGGACCAAATTTCCAAAAGATGGGAATGATCTTGATCCTCAAAAGAAAGAAAGACACTAACTGAAAACTCATTAAAACTTGTCATGAGCTTCACACCTTCATCCTTCAACTTCTTACAACTCGGGCACTCAAATCCTGCTTGTGAAACAAGTACTTACCTCGCGCCACTGAATGAAATCGGCGGCTTAATTGGAAAGTAAAATTTCGGCGTTTAAATCCAGTAATCCATAAATTGATTAGTGAATTAGGAGAATCGGAATCCCTGAGAGAGATTCTTCTTGTTATCTCCCCGATGGTAAGAAGGTGCGGTCTTCGCCGTCGACCTGTTTTGAAAACTTTCATCTCAATGATGGGATTCAACAAAATGCTCAGAAAATTGCTTGTGAGAAATCCTTAATTATGGGTATTCAATTTGTCTTTACATTTGTCAAATTGTGGCTGTTGCTCATTTTCAAGAAATTTAAGGAATAGGTAAGAACTATATATCATCAGTATGAAAAATTACTCTAAATTAACAATTCAGCTCCGAGCGGCACCAATTGCTACTCACTTTAAATTTTTAGCTTTTTTTTTTTTTCATTTTTTTCAAGGTCTTATCTCACTAATTTACACATTTAATTCATGACCTGAATTCCTTCAACTTAAGTCTCGGCTATTCTTTTTCTCCTCAGGTAGGCTAGGAAGTAATACTTCTCCAGAATTCCATAATTAGATTGAGAAGAACGTTGGCGAGAACATGGATCCCAAATAAGATGCTGAGATCCATGCAAATCCATCACATTAATGCTATCAAGAATTTCACATGGTAATGAAATGAATCCTTGAACAAGCATGGGATCTGAAAGTGCAATAAACCATTATTCTGCTTGCAGCTCAGAAGCATCCAAAAATAATATAGATGGCGTAGAGGAAATTTCGATCTGTGGATTGGAAGTGCAGTTCGTAATTTTAGAAAATAATTTACTGATTGAACTCTTTAAGGTTATACAATCATTATTGTGGATGTGCTGCCTTAAATGGGCGTAGCGATTTAAAAAGCCGACAATGCCAAGATAAATAGTAATATCCATAGTTTTTGGAAACATCGTTTAAAATATTAGTCTAATTTTTCAAGTTCACCTTTAGTTTTCAAATTTTTATAACTTACATTCATCGAAATTTATTATACTATATTTGTTATATTATAAGTATTAAGAAATCATCTAAACGTAACGTTAACAATATCAAAAATACCTTTTAAATATCTATTAATATAAGATATGATATATGGCCAATTATCAATTATACTGTCATGATTTCTTTTTCACTTGCATTTTCATGGATAAAGTTAGTTGCTAACATGTGCCTTTATTACAAACGAGCATTGATTTGAATTAATCCTTTGCTTAGCAAATGCTTTGATTGGCCAATATATGAGTGCCAGAAATCAAATGTGAATGAAACACAATAAATTTACAAAGCATGTCATATTTGGTTGACAGAAAATAAGCTCAGAAATATTAAAATATTCACATGTTTGCAATTGTACGTTGATAAAACGGTAGCGTAATGACAGAGTGTGTGATTAACAGTTTGTTCATCGCTTTAGCTTGAATGAAGTAAATTACATTACTTACCTCGAAGAAAATTATTTTAATCCTCATGATCATTTTTTCCAAATTGTCTGAATTACGTTTCATACTTATCCAAATCGGAGAATTTTTTTTTAAAATAAAATTAGCGTTTCAAGTGCGAAGCATTCTCTTAGCCATTAATTTACCACTCAAATCATGCATATTGCGTGAAACTGCCTTGTTGGTCACATAATCTCGTTTTCTCGATTTTCCTCGTAATTCCTTGAAGAAGGTGAAGTGAATTTTTTTCTAGCAGCTGGATAAATGCATATGATCTTATACAAGTCAAAAGCGTAGCTGAAAAATAAAAGATTAGACACGATTGGCTTTACACATCACAACTTCAAGTTTACTCATTATATATATTGTGTTGGTATATTAATCGAACTGTTATGGATCAAATTTTGATGTAATTCTCATAAATAATTATACATAAGTTATCCTGAATGGGTAAATTTACGTTGGTTATGAGAGCACTAAGATTAAATTATGATTAATAAATTTAATTAAAATTATATGGTGCAGCTTAAATGGTATGATCTAACCAGGTGGAATAAAATATTACAATGATTTTTTTAATCAATAAAATTATTAACATAGATACTATTTTAGGTAATATAGATATCATTTTTATCAAAAATCTTGTATTTACGAATTCATTACTGTAAAAATTGTAATAGCTATTATAATAAAATCATTATATATATAACGCATTCATTGGTCTAATTAAAACTTCAACTTCTTGACGAACCATATTCTTCGCTTAGAGTTAATTAATACTCGTTCTTATTTAAGTTTGATAACATCCGTCTACTTTGATTTTTAAAGAATAGATCAGAGTCGTAGAGATAGTTTACATTATTATAATATGATAAAATTAAAGTAAAAATTTATAAGACATTTTTCGAAAAAATTTACAATGTATTTTTATTGATAAAATTGATTTAAAAATGGGTTCAATTTAATTTAAATATTATATTTTAAACTAAAATGATACAGAAGTTCAATTCGATAATTATTTGATAATTTACATAACTTTTGATCAATTTAAATGAATGGATCCTCATTTTAAAAAAACTATAGGTTACAAGCTCATAAATCGGTGAAAATGAGGAATTGTCATGACTTATGAAAAAGACTATAAGCGGTCCAATTTATTTTAAAATCTGCTATATTAAATATTTTCGATAAATTACTCGGGTAAAAATTTTGGGTTCGTACGTAATGAAGAGAAGAAAAAAAAAAAATTCTGCATGAAATTAAAAATACGCATGAAAAAAAAAAAAAAAAAAAAAAAAAAAAATGAATTAATATAATGCAAAAAAATTTTAAAAAATTATTTAAATAATAAAAAAAAAAAAAAAAAATTAAAAAAAAATAAATTTTAAAAAAAAATATGAAAAAAAAAATTAAAAAAATTGAAAAGTATATGATTGGTTAAAAAATAACTACATGTAACTGTAAAAAAAAAAAAAAAAGGAAGAAGAATGTTAAAAAATCAAGTTAAAAAGAAGGGGCAATTATTTTAAATATGGTCATAAAAAAAATAATATCGTTATTGGTGCATGTAAAAGAAAATCATGTGGTCGCTCATCAAAAATATTCATTTTATAAACGTGCTTGAAAATTTGCATTTGTCTCGATTGATCCTAAAAAAATTACTAATCCAAAATCTATTCTGATCAAATTTGATTTTTTAAAAACGTAATTTGAATTCTAATCCCATAATAAAAACATTTAATCCCAACCATTCCGATTTAATTATGTGATTCAAAATAAAATGTATGCATTTTTTATTCTTTAATTAATTTAAATTTAAATGCATAAAAAATGAAAATATATAAGTGAAAACTTAAAAAAAATGTTATTTATCTTCAGTAAAAATTATGTAACAAAAAAATGAAGAAATTAAAAAAAAAATATTTTATTGAATTTTATTTAAAAAATTTGTTTAATTAGAAAGAAAAAGAAGAAAAAAAAAAGAAATATAAATGAAAAATTTTGCATGAAAAAATGTAAAAGAAAAAAAATCGAGAAAGAAAATTTCTCCTTTTATATGTAAAAAAAAAATGAAAAACATAAAAAGCAAAAATAAGTCATGATGGAAAAATAAGAAAAAAAAAAAAAAAAAATAATAAAAGAAGAACGAAAAGTGCTGAAAAAAAATGAAAAAAAAAAAATGTGAGAAAAACTTTGAGAAAAAAAAAAAGCTTTATTTTAAGATTTGTGATTTTTTGATTATATTTCACCGTTAAAAAAAAAAGAAATGAAAATGTTAAAAAAAATATGTGAATATAAGTATGTTTAAAAAAAATAAACTAAGAAAAGTTAAAAAATGAAGAGTGAAATAATATCGTTATAATGTCCTCTTAAAACATTCTTTATAATTCGTAAAATGAGCGCCATAATTGTAAATTAAGTTAATTAAAATAATAAATATTATTTAAGCTAAAACATCATCTGCCCTAAAATTATAAAAAAAAAAGAAGAATTATTTATCATTGAAAAAATTCTAGAGTAAACAACGATTATCCTTATTGCCTTTAATCATTATTTTATTCTAAGATTCAGAAGTATTTTCAAAATTATTTAATCTTATAAAAATTTTTGTTCATTCAAGAAGTAAATTTCGGGCGAAAAAATTTTTTTGATGAAAAAAAAAAAAAAAGATTAACTGGAATCTAAATATTTTTTATATGTTTGATATTATTGATGTAATAATTTTAAATAAAAAGTGTTGAGAAAAGCGCCATGCATTAAGTAATATGATAACCATGCTTAAATTTTTAAGAATATTGACTTTATAATAAGTTATCAAAATAATGTAATATGTAATTGAAAAATTAAAAAAAAAAACCTGTAGGAAAAAAAAAACAAAAAAAAAAAAAGAGAAGAAGAAAAAAATCCAAAAACAAAAAAAAAAAAGTTAAAAAATGGCGATGAAAAAAAAAAGTAAAAAAAAAAAAAAAAAAAAAAAAATTTGAAAAATGGCAAAAAAAAAAAAAAAATGCCCAACGAAAAAAAAAAAAAAAAAAAAAATTGAAAAAAAAAAAAAAAAAAAAAGAAGAAGATAAAAAAAAAAAAAAAATCTCAAAAAAAAAAAAAGAAGAAGAAAAAAAAAAGAAGAAAAAAAATTTAATTAAAAGATCTATGGAGAAAAGAAGAAAAAGAAAAAAAAGAAGAAAAAAAAAAAAAAAAAAAAAAAAAAAAAAAAAAAAAAAAAAAAAAAAAAGAAGAAGAAGAACGTAGAAAAAATAAAAATTCTTGAAAAAAGAAGAAGAAAAAAAAAAAAAAAAAAAAAAAAAAAAAAAAGTTGAAGAAACAAAAAAAAACAAAAAAAAAAAAAAAAAAAATTGAAAAAAAAAAAAAAAAAAAAAAAAATGTGAAAAGTTTTGCTAATCAGAAAAAAAAAAAAAAAAAAAAAAAAAAAAAAGCTAAAAAAAAAAATCGTTGAGTTGCTCAATCCACGGAGCCCTATGCTTTTTGATCAATTGGAAGCTGTAAAAAAAAAAAAAAAATGTAAGAAAAGTGAAAAATGCGCATTGAAACCTAAAAAAGAAAAGCAAGTGAGAAAAAATGTTTGTCAAAAGAAAAAAAGAAGAAAAAAAAAAAAAAAAAAAAGAAAAAGAAAAAAAAAGAAGAAAAAGAAGAAGAAGAAGAGTTAATTTTGAGAAGAAATTGAAGAAATGTTTGAATCTAAGAAAAAATCCCAAAAGAAAAAAGAAGAAGAAGAAAAAAAAGAAGAAGAAGAAGTAAAAAAAAAAAAAATGACTAAAATCAAGAAGAAAAAAGAAGAAGAAGAAGAAGAAGAAAATAAGAAGAATGAAGAAAAGAAGAAGAAGTATCAAAAAAAGAAGAAGAAGAAGAAGATAAATAAAAATTTGTAGGAAAATGTTTAAAAAACCTGTTCTTGGAGTAAACATTTTTTTTGTCGATTGAAGAAGTAGGAAAAAAACAATTGTGAAGTTTGAAGAAGATTTATTTATAATTTGAAGTAAGAAAAAGAAAAATATACGAAGAAATTAAAAGGTGAAAAATGCCCGTAAATATTTAACATTAGAAGAAAAAATCGGGGTTGAAATTGAAGAAGAAGTTCGAAAAAAAAAAAAAAAAAAAAATAAAAAAAAAAAAAAAAAAAAAAAAAAGATGAAAAAAAAATTTATAAATTTTTTTGGGGGGGGGGGAAGAAAGTTTTTTGTTGGAGGTTTTGGCATTGTCCTTATATTCAAAAAAAATGAAGAAGGAGAATAAAAAAACGGAAGGAAAGTGTGTTCTTGTGAAAAAAAGAAGAAAAAAAAGAAGTGAAAAAAAGAAAAAAAGATGAAGTAAAAATTATGAAGTCCCTTGTCAGAAGAAGAAAAAAAATTTGAAGAATAAATTGTGAAAAATACATTTTGAAATTGTGCAGAAGGATTCTGATTTCATGATGATTGGTAGATTTCTGTTTGATGAAGATTTAGTTTGAATTATCTTGGACATTTTTTTTGGATTAAAAGTATGAATTTTTTGAAATGAAGAAGAAATTTTAATTTGAAGAAAAAAAAAACAATACGTATGTATTTATGCATTTTGGTGATCGCACTTTTGAATAATAAAAGGATCGCTTTTATTTGAAGAAGACTAGGAAGAAGAAGGTCGTCTCTTATCTATGAGAAAATGTATTCAAAAAAGAAACATGAGCAAAAAAGTTTCATAAAAAGAAAAATTAAGAAGAAGAAGAGGAGAAAAGAATGGGAAAAAAGAGAGCAAAAAAAATTTGAAGAAGAAATGAAGAAGAAAAAAAGAAAAAAAAAAAAAGAAAAAATTCTTGAAAAATAAAAAAGAAGAAGAAGAAGAAAAAAAATTGAAAAAAGTATTTGTCATTTGAAAAGAAGAAGAAGTATCTTTTAATAATATTATCTTTGTTTGAAAAAAAACATATATTTTTGAGCAATTATAAAAAGAAAAAAAAGAAGAAAAAAGAAAAAGAAGAAGCATGTAAATATGAAAAAAAAAAAAAAACTTTCGAAAAGAAGAAAAAAAAGAAAAAAGAAAAAAAGAATAAGAAGAAGAAAAAGAAAAGAAAAAAAAAAAAAAAAAAAAAAAACTAAAAGAAAAGAAAAAAAATAAGAAGAAGAAGAAAACATTTATTTGCAAAAAATTATGTGTGCCTGTGCCTTTTGAATTTGGTTTGCATATGTATGTCTGTATGAAAAATGAAAAATGAGCCAATACAAATATTATAATTGAAAAGATTGAGAAAAAATTCATGATGTAAATGAAAATTTCGACAAAAAAAAAAATAATGAAAAAAATGAAGCTAATGCCTTTAAAAAAAAAAAAAAAAAAAAATTATTTTGAAAGAAAAATAATATATCTTTTATTCACATGATAATATTCTGTGAAAAGAAACAAAAAAAAATAAAAAATGGCGAAAAATTGAAAAAAACAATAATAAGAATTGATTTTATGAATCGCTTAAAATTTGAAAAAAAAAAAAAAAAAAATCATAATGAATTAAAAATAAAAAATAAGAAAAACTTAAGAATTTCTTGAAAAGAAAAAAAAAAAAAAATTGTATAAAAAGAAGAAAAAAAAAAATGAAAAAAAATGAAGAAAAAAAAAAAAATGTTTTGTTGCTTATTTGAGAATATTTCATATGTAACATTGTTTTATTAATCTGAAAAATGAAAGACTTTTAAATAAACATGTAAATAACTTCTTTTCTTCTGAAAATTACCATTTGTAAGCTAAAAAACCTGATTGACTAATTAACTTGAGCTAAATCAAATTAAAAATGAAAAATATGCCTTGTGTTAAATGATTTAAACAAAAAAATTAAAATTGGTGTAATTCAATGAAAAATTTCATTCTTCATAAATAAAAAAATCTATGTTAGAATAATGTATGATTCAAAATGCGTAAAAATAAATATATTTAGAGATAAGAAGCCCATTGAAAAGAAAAAACAGAAAAAAAATGAAAAAAAAAAAAAAAAAAACAAATTTAATCATCAAATGAAAAAAAAATGTTTTTTGATATTTTTCTGTGAAATTTAAAAAAAGAAAAAAAAATTAGAATAGTGAAAAAATAAAAGATAAAAAAATCAATTGATAATGAAATGTCAGACTTAGGTAATGAAAATGTCGTGTATTCTTGGATTATTATTATATGAGAAAGTTGTTATGAAATGAAAAAAATAATGAAAATTAATTGAAGCTTAGTAATTTCATGAAATTGAAATAAATAAAATGAAATTGTAATGTTTTATATCGAGACATGTAATTGAAAAAATTAATTAAGAAATGAAGCAAATGTAGAAAAAGGGAGGAGAATTGGATTAATATTATTAAGGACAAGAAGGATGCTATTAATAGTTAACGTGTTAATGGTTGAAGATGTAAGAATATGGTATTAAAATACACTTGTTTCAGGAGAAGAAGAAAGATATAGAACTTTTCTCAATGAATTTTTATAAAAAAAATACATTTTTTACATGGATCCAAATTCATAGAATTAAATCACTTTAAATGTTAAATGTCTTTTTTGGATCTATATTCATTGTGAACTTGAAAAAAAAGATGAAGTGAAGAAAGACGGTTGGATTATGTAAAAAAAAAATGAAAAAAAATATGCATGACAAGTTCAAGAAGATGGCTGAGAATTCATGCCTCAAGTGTGTGAGGAGTCATCATTTAGTCGTCACACTAGTTAATCGTTAATGTCTCTATTCAGGCTCGAAAATTTTGCAATCATCATTTTTTATTGAATTGAGTGGTCAGAGGATGAAAACCTGGGTAATATCAGAATCTCTGATTGTCTTGATAGCATGAGCGAAAATACATCGAAAGATGAAAGCTTATCAATCTAGAGATCATTTCTTGTGTGAAAATGTGGTTAAGAAATGAAGGATGTTTAGATGATCGCTCATATATTTAGATGTTGGCATGTAAAAGGAAAGCAAAGCAATGTATTAATATTTTGCATATCTATAATGGCGCTTGAAGGAAATTCTGGAGCAAGAAGAAGCGCAAGGAAGAGAAAGTAGAGAAAGTCTCATACATGAAAAGAAGATTTACTTGGGAATTGTCATAATCAAATAAATTCATTGTGAACAAATTAGTGAAATATCATATGAAAGTCAGAAAGCTATTTCATGACTATTGAAGGTAATTCATGAGAATATGTTCGTATGTATTTGATGAATGTAGAAAAAAGAAAATCTAATGTAATATCTGAAGAAAATATGAAAGCTTTAAATAATAGCTAGTAGTAATCAAAAAAGCAATAGAAATGGGATAATGTAAATTCAAAAAGAAGAAGGAAAATGTGATCGAAAAAAGAAATTAAATGTTCTTGTAATTAATTCAACCTGAATAAAATAAATGTGCAGAAAGTCGAAATCTCGCTGTAAATGAAGGCATTTCATCGAAATATTTTGTATATGGTAATCTTAAATATCGATTCTCCTGAATGGTTGGTAAAGAAACGTAGAAGAAATGTGAAAATCAATCAATCATGAAGAACATCAATCTTCATACTCGCTTTTGTGGATATCGAAAGATGAAAATTGTGAAAATGTATTTAAAATGAAATATAATAATGAATTATATTCGCGTTTCTGTAAGTAGCATAGCACAATGCTAATAATAATATGGGAAAATCGACATGCATATGTAACAACTGCGTAAAAAAAGAAGATGGAGCATCAATGTCGATAAATGTGTAAAGTCAAGCTCATGGAATACTGAAGTAAAAATAGAAAATTCTAAATCATCTATCAATGGCAAATCTTGAAACTTTGAATAAATCAGTCTTTTGGATAATAATGATGTATTTGTAAAATGAAGAGACTGAATGTATAAATGGTCAGAATTGATCATCGAAAAAAAACGCTTCAACTTCCTCATCTGATAAGCGCTCCAAAATGTGGCAATCATTCACTTTCGTGAAAATCATGATGTTTTAATTTAGAATCGAAAGAAAATGTCTTGGGTAATGAAATAAATATCAATGGCATGATGAAAAACTCTTAATGAATAATAAATGTATGACACCTATGTCGCAAGATGATCTATCGCTGAAAGAATTAGAAGATGTTTTAATTATGTTTACTCAAAAAAATGAAACATCATTATGGGAAAAAAAAAAAATGAGCGAAGCCTGTTTAATGCCTGAATTGTGAGAAATAATGGTGAAATTGATCTACGAGACTCGTTTGTTACCAAATAAGTTGTAAATGTGAATCAGATAGTAAATTTTTATATGAATTAATTCTAAAAATCTTGAATCATATCATGTAATCTTAAAAAAAAAATCAATATCATCATAAAACGTTATAAAAAAAATATATCAACGACATTTGAAAAAGTAACTTCGTAATCCCTCTGATGTGAGAAGTCTCATGAAATGTTTTCTTATCTATTTTTTATCGAAAAAAAAAATCGAAAGAAAAATATAAATTGCAATGCATGAAGTGGTTATCTTTATTATAAACCAAGCATTTCATAATATGAATCTAAAAAAAAATCTGAAAAAGAGAAAGGAAAGTTCATCCTGCATTACTTGTAACATAAGAAATAATGCTCCAGGTTAAATGAAGATAATTATATCTGCCTAATGTAAGAAAATCCCATACAAAAAATGATGGCTTCAATGAAGAGTGTGATATGAATGAGATTAAAAATATGTTCTAAAGAAAAATAATCAAGAATGAAAAAAATGTAAAATGAAAGAAAAGAAGAAAAAAATGAAGAATAGAAAAGAAAAATATGAAGAAGAAGAAATGAATGATGAAAAAAAAAAAAAAAAAATGTTGAAGTCATAATTAAAAACATATTGCATTGTTGTCTATATCAATTGTTGAAAAAAAAAAAAAAAAAAGCAAATTTGATAAAATGAATTGAGTGCCTTGTATTTATTTATGTAAAATCGTGACAGTAAAAAAAAAAAAAAATAAAAAAAAATCGAAAAAAAAAAAAAAATCAAAATCATAAAAAAAAATGAAAATTGTGTGCTATAAGAAAAGATTT
>JAYKKT010000060.1:18130000-18270000 GCA_036023115.1 Brasenia schreberi | reverse complement strand
ACAAGAGAATAGAGACACTGAAGTTCTGAACCACTAAAAGAATGACTGTCAAAGAATAAGCAAAAGAATTCTAAAATTACTCACATGAAATGGCACCTAGAGCTTTGGTTCGAACTCTGACATCCGGATCTGAGCTGAAATTTTGCATAAGAGGCTCCATGCCTTTGGATTCCATCACAAGTTGTTGACTTTTAGATTGTTTTGCACGATAGTGGTTACCACTTCAGCTGTTTTTGCTCGGATTCCAGCAAGCGGATTCTTTAGGTAACCCAGTAAAGGTACCAATCCACCTATTGCGTGTAAATCTGTGTACCAAAGAGTAAGGAACTGTCACCTACCGTAAGTAAATGCATATGTTTGCCAAACCCTAATCATCAGAATAGATGTCTGAATCTGGTGATTTTTCAACATGAAATACTCTCTTCCAGTTCCTAGGAACTTTCTGCGGAAACTGGTTATCATGTTGAAACTCTTTAATTCTCATTGGATAAAAACTCCCGTTTCTAAAAGTCTAATCCATTTAAACACCTAATCAAAAGAAAAATTCGTCACCAGCTACTCAGCTTTGCAGCCTTACAAACCCCTGGGAAAAAATCAACTGCTAGACGAAACTTACCGTTGGCCATATCTATTGATTCAACGTGTTCTTGCAACTCATCTAACATTTCTGCAAGACAAGAATAGAACCAAGTGAATACAATTTCAGCAATATGATAAAATGTTGTGGAAACAGAAATGGGATCTGTAGTATCTTTATGACATTCAAAATGGAGGCAGCAACCTTCAATGTCAGCAGATGTGACACCCAGAGCTTCCAAAACTTGCTCTGGAGTTTGCATGACAGTAGTAATTTCTTTCATTCTCTTGATGACGCCAACCGTTTGAGTTTCCAATGCTTCAATCAACTATTTTTTGTCCTCCTCACTGCAAGAAATCATTCAATCAGAAACAGAGAAAACAAAAGAGCGTATGCAGCTATATCTCAATAACTAATCAAATATCACCAAGTAGTCATGGTTTTCCTTCAACAAATTCAATGCTCATAACCGAATATAGGCAGGAAACATGAAAAGACAACTGCTGCTCAAAAAGGACAAGATACTCAAGTACTGCTGGAATCATTTTGGAGTCATCACCATTAACGTTCAATTCCAGAAAATTTAAGAACCCAACACAGTTTTTGAACCGTTGGCTTCCAATATCAACCTGACCGATCCAAAAGAAACAAATTTCTGGAAATTTAAAACACTGTGACATCTGAAATAGTTATTTTTTAAGATGAATCGCCAAGTATACTCTCTAACTAATCTGGATTCCCCATTTTTCACCTAAGGATGAAGATTTTTATCCAAATCTACTTCCCTGAATCGCCAAATTCAAGAATAAACCAGCCTGCTTGCTCCCTTTGCCAAAGCAGATATTTGCCGATGGTGTTAATTGCCTAAGCAATTTCACAAGGGGTTGCTGTTTCCAATGGCAATCCAGTGCAAAGTCATCATGACACAGGTTCTCTTTTGCCAAACGCAACCCTGAGCACCTTATAGCAGTCATCTTCTTACTCAAGATATTTGGTTACCTACATATACCAGTGACTCCTGGAAGCTGTCAATTTTGAAAGCGATCCAAGCACCAGAAAACATATGACTATGTAACTCACTATCCAATAGTTAAGCTTGTTTTTCACATTGATAAGTTGCCCATCCTGGCGTTTTTGCAGAGGCTTATGTCAGAATTCAAGTGCTTATAAACCCCATTTCACTGCAGAAATGAAGAGTCTCCCAGAATGCCACCCAAAGATCAATTTGAGGTCTATTGCTTTTCTTATATGAGTAGTTAATTTCCTCTACAAAGCAATGTTAGTTCCTCAAAACAATTCATGACATTCTAGAAACATTCTTCCTACCTGAAGTGACCACCTCGTCAGCACTAAAATTCTACTCAACCAATTGTTCCTCCCAAGTTAGTACAGACCTCAAAGGAAACTGCAATTTTATATTCATGCAGACCTACACTGCACATATCAAGGATAATCTCTGAGACTGGCCAGAGTTTGTCAAGATAGTTTCTCTCCCACACGCAAAATTGTTAAGAGAAGTTATTTATCTTTGACCTCAAGGGTCATATAACTGCCTATTATAGATATACAGTACGGGGTATATATTCTTCATCAGTTTGTTGAGAGGCCAATGTTAAGAACTAGGCTTTTACTTGCTTTGAGAAACAAATATATTTCAACCTATACATTATAATATGGTTATCCAACACAGCTTGTTTTCTGGCATGAAGTTATAGGTGTGGTACCCAAACATAATATGACAGGGTTAGTCAATCCAACAAATGATAAACTAAAAAAACATTGATTACGTACATCACCCTAAACTATTCCATGTGCTAACCTGACCTAATACATTCTAGAAACAAGGACAGGTTGAATCATAACCTCTTGAACAATGTCCTGTATAAGTATGTTATTCTGATCTCCTCACCTCGAACTGTCGTGATCATACATATTTGTGTGACTTACCGTCAGGTACCATGATCATGGTTTTGGTATTAGCAGTTCAAACCCTAAAAGTAAGGCAATGGAGAAAAAGCATAGTTTGCATGTTCGAGAACTGACTCATGTGATCCAAACGGTGCAAGAGAACACATATCCACGCATTCTGCACAAGATACTTCGTATGTTCCCATTCATACAATGCCTACCAATGGAAATGACCGCTGCCATTCAAATCCCAACAGTTATTACTTGCAGAGATGCTAGACTAACTTTAAAACGTAGGAAAGCGAGGTTGAGGAGATCAAAGAGATAGACTAGCATGCATTTGATCATTTCAAACTGAAAGGACAAAAATTTAAACAGGAAAGCTCAATTGTAAAAAGGTAAACATCTTTTACCTAGAGTGTCACGTCGTGGCAGTGCCACTGAGCATAGCACATCCTCAACTATCACTTTATCCCTACTCAAAGCATGCATATATCCGGCGATAATCAAATCAAGGGAACAGGACCACAAACGGATGCCTCCCTAGCATCCTTAATCCGAACCGCAGTCCTACCGGACTTATTGCTTTACTATACTTGATAATGATGTTCCAACCATCATTAATCTCCTAATGCATAAGGAAATGTTTTTAATAGTCCACGAGACATAGATCAATAGAAAAACAAATAAAGAAAAGAAGGCAGGAATTAGGATACGATAACCAACAGAAGAGAAACCCAACGAAAACCGTGACATGAAAGCGGCGCTAAGGCATATCACGACATATGGAGATCGATCTCAGAGCAGAATGAAACGAGGTCGATAACCCCTCATAGATGAATCGTTAACCTAATTACAACGTCTAGACACCGAATTTGCTGAGAATTAGAGGTCAAAGGTATAATGCGAGCATAAGATTACCTCATTTGACGTGGAGGTTGACTCCCATCAGCATGCTTCAGGCTCCATTTGAGTAATCTCTCCCACTTGGGCTCCTCGCCCGCCATTTCCCAATCAAAAACCAGAATGTTATAGCAAAGAAAGAACCCAAGAAAACTTTCGAATCAACGAAATACCCCACCTCTAAACCACCAAAGTATATGAATTACGGCAATCAAACTCGATGCAGAGAGAGTGAGAAAAAAAGAGAGGAGGAGGACAATTAAAAGGGAGAGAGAGAGAGAGGGGAAAGGCTCCGAGACCTTCCAGTTCGACCGCCTTTTGACGATTCAAATATAAAGCGGGTCCGATATGGCTTTGTCAAATCCAACTAATTGGACGGTTCAGAGTTCGGATATCTGATATATCCAAATAAACAACAACCAATTAGGATTCGCATATGGCTTCACAGTTTAGATACTAGGTTCAAAATCGGGTCAGGTATTATATATAACGTCCCGTCCATTGGCATCGTTAAATTGCTTTAGGCAGCCTGGCACGTAGCTCATACCCACAAACCCGGTCTCCACATGAATATTTGACCCGACTTGTGAGTATTAAAGAGCAGTCGATAACGATGGCAATGAGGCGAGTCAGAGACAGGATGGGGCTGGCCTCAATCTTCATGGATCCAAATGCATCGCACTTGCATGGAAAAGCTAATTAATGCGCAGCATGGTCAAGTGGTGGCATTTTCGTGTTCGAGTTGTGTTTGTGTTTCATCTTTTACGTGTCAAAAGCATGACAACCCAAACACGATCTTGTTTTGTCAAGTCGTTTTGGGTATGGAGGAATCTTAGTATTTGTGCGGAGTTACCCTTGACCCCCTTTTAATTGAACAAAATTGCCAGGAGTTGGATGAATCGACTGGTATTCAGATCATGCTGGCACCACCTCACGATTTTCCTCCTACGCTTTGGGTGAACCCCAAGAAGGAGATTTCCAATTGCGTTCGTGTCAGGTGGTCGCCATCTGAAATCGTCACCCTTAGAAGGCGCTCTACATCCGAATGCACATCTCCGTGTCATAATCCAAACCCCAACATGAACGAGCTGAGCTCCAGCTGAACCAAGCCAAACCACCAGAACTCGGTTTTGTTATCAAGCCCCGTTGAGAACTCGACAACCAGATGAGCTTACCTGGCCACAGAAACACTTGCATGCACACACAGAAGAGAGAAATACTAGTTCTGACGAAATTAACATAAGGTTCACGATCTCCTCAACAAGAACCAACTTGCATGCATCACTCTGATATAGGAAGAAGACGTTCAACACTTACACGAGTAACGATATTGTGAGTTAGAAAAAAGGTCCACGAGCTCCTGCTTCACGCAGGTCGGCTGACTTCACTACAATTGTAGTTTGAACACTATCACAGTTACAAATTTTGAGATGGAAAATGGGAAAACATGCAAGGCAGGCAAAAACAGCAGAAAATTGGAGGACATACAACAATTTAACGATTATGAATTTAACCGTTAAATATTCAGGCTAATTCATATCCATGAGAAAGGAAATAAGAATAAATAAATTATCCCTGCGGGAAAATTCCTACTCAATTAAACAGCCCGACGGCTCTCGACACAGCGACATTTGTACAGTTACCTTTAATTTACTCCTAATCATCACTTCCTTTCTACAACATAGACTTTGCAAGTCTTCTCTGTATCTTTCTCTGCCGCAACGATCTGTGCAGGGGCGGTATTATCACCATCAGGGCCTCTCAGCAACACCTAGCTTCTCCTCTCTAATGAGGAACTTCATCTCAAACTACACAATGTACAAGTTTCCTTACAATCGCAACTCCTTTATTTCTCTTCAAGCTTGTACACGTTATAAGCCTCAGTTGGCTATACAACAGCACTTCATAATCCATCATTTTTAAGATGAATGTGAAGCCTGAATTCCGAGTCGCCTTTCTGCAATTCACACAGACCATAAAATTAGAGAATTAACAAACCTATATAACATGATGCGGTTGAAGTATGTTCAGCCAGTCATAATCTCGCATAAACTTCTCTGATTTCCAAGATAAGATGTGAAGTCCATGAAAAACATAGGTCCTTGGAGTCAAGATCCTAGATTTGAGTCTTTGAAAAGCATAAATGCTCGGAGCAGGGTTCTAGTTTCAGGATTTTATATTGCCCACAGTGCGATCAATATTCAACTACAGATATTGGGCTCACAATGCAACAGTCGTTAGCTTAAGACCTAAACGGCTTAGCCATATATCTATTCTTATGTATTGGAAGAGTTCAACCAGATGCACCAGATGGAGACTCCTTCAGTCATACTAAGGTTACAGAGCCTGAAAGGGGACTGTCTACTCACCCCGGGTTGGCTATTATAAGGTCCAAGTTGCATTTCCTGGGGAACATGGTTGCATGCAAAACAGTGTCCCCGTCCGGGTTTTTCCAGAGGGTGAAATATCCTATGTAGCTTGGCGAGGCACCAAGAGACTAGGCTTGTGAGCCTGCCAACACAATTCCCAAGTCTCTCCTTTGAACAGATTAGTGGTGCAAATATTGAACAAATCTGACCAACCCAAACCAGTCACATGAGTTTGAAACCATTTAATTGAAGCAAGTGCAGACTCGTGAATTTTGAAGACTGGCTCACCAGATTGGCCATCAAGCAAATGCGGCTGGGAAACAGTAAACTGGAAACAGAAGAAGTCTGTAAGAACTTGGATACGAGTAAAATCCACATACCTCCAGCGGTTACAAGTTTCTCCACACGTGCCACGATATGTTTTCCATATGTGTACTTCTTCAATGCATTTAAGTGAACCTTGATTCGAGAGAGGATCAATTCACGTTGTTGATCATCACAAGTTTCCAAAACTTTCTGTACTACATAGTTAGCGAACTGATCCTTCATCATTGCCTGAAGTCAGAAACACCAATAAAAGGTTTATGTCAATGGCATAGAAATAATGGTCATATAATATTTTGAAGAGAAGATATCCCGCAGTGACACCAGCAGTTTTTCTGCAAATGATGCTTCACGAAATTGAGAAAGCAGTGGTGCATATAAAAGTTGAGATTAGTAATTTCAAGCTATAATTTGGACCAGTGCACTGCTGGAGCCATAACCACCAGCCAATGTTGTAAATATCCTAGCGGACCCCGTATTGTAGTGGGCATTGATACACCTGTATCATACCGTATCGTATGATACTATAGGTACAACACAGGTTATTTTTAAATTAATCTTTAAAAAATATTTAAAATTTAAAAAATATCTGCAATATGTATCATATCAAGAGACAAATTCAAAGTCAAAACAGCCTTACTTTCAAACTTAGGATTGATGACTATTAATGAATGTTGAATATATATAGGATTTTTTTAAAGAGAAAGGAGTTTGTCTTGAAGAGAAAAGGGGATAAAAATGCAAGAACAGCTAAAGAAACTCATCTAGAAGGGTCAAAACATACCTAAACTATTTTTTTTGAAGTATGAATTTTAAAACTTAAAATGTATCATATGATATAGTGTATTGTACGATAAAAGACCCGTAAGTGTATCGTATTATACAAGACCCGTATCGCGACGCATCATATGATCCATCACGATACAGTGCGATAAATGTAATTTTCATAAAGGTACCTGAATCGTATCGGTTTAGGTACCAATACACATGTATCACATATCGTATACGATACGATTTTTATAACATTGCCTCCTGCAACCAATTCTGCACGATAGGAGAAGACGTCCTTCCAAGCTGGTCCGGATCCCAAAAAATGAGCTTAAAGAATCAAAATAACGCTATAGTGTGAGTATAGTGAAATCAGTTGTATTCTGTAGGTTTCCCCAACTTTCTGATCGACAACTTTGGTCCCATTGAATCCATTGTTAGCTTAAATTAAGAGTTTGAACACCACCAAGAGAAAGGAACGAGGATAGAAGCCTTCAGAGAAGGCAACCAGACATTCAAAATTTACGTCAACGTTATACAGTAACATAAACTTTCACAGCCTTGTAACGGGGAGTTGGCTTTATATTGCTGTCAAAGAAAAAAAGAATGATCCAATCATGCACAATACAGCAACCAACCATTTTCACTATTTCAATTAGATGACTTTTTGTACTTCACCAAACATGTGCTTTAGCAGCTTTACCTTGAACAAACTTATTCAATAGGCCTTTAACTGCATTAAGAGATCAGGTGGTAGGACACTGAATAAAAAAAAGCTTGATGAAATGGACACTAGAGCGGCTTCATTACCTCATAGACAGATCTTACTAATTCTATATAAATATGCAATGAAGTGGTCATTACCTCATATCCTCGGAAATGTATGTCATACAATGAAACATGTCAACACCTTCATAATTGGATACAGAAATTGCACGTAGCATCCTCAATTGCTAGACGATACCTAGATTTACAGCATCAGTTTCATTTACTGAATGCTTGACAGAATCAAGCAGTCTCCATCAAAATAGAGCTGTCCCATCTCAGAACCAAAACCTCATGTAGATTCTCACAGAAAACAGAATGGATTGTGTTTGAGTCATTTCTGGGAAATCTATACATTTGAACTTCCCAGCAGCACTAATGAGCATCTAAAAGTTGGAAACAAACTGGATCCACTCGGATGTGTATAGGCCTCGTCAATGAAAGCAAACCAGGCACAATCATCAGAATGTGAAAATAAAAGGCAAAATAATGTAAAAGTAGAGCTAAAAACAGAAGTGATTATGAAAGACATCCCTTGAAATTTCAAGTGTAGCCTTCAACAGGAAATAGATAATTATATTCCTAAAGTATGTGTCATTAGATCGCCAAGCTACCACCTCAAGATGCGCCCATAGCAAGATGAAAATAATGAAAATAAGATTAATTCATAGTCAGAAAATAGAATCACCTGCAAGGGCTCATTTTCATCAGTTGTACCAAGCATCTCATTGACCAAAATCTGACGCTCTTCTGGTCCACCAAAAGTTAAGCATTTCTCAACCACATTCGAAGCAAACTTCTGTTGACTCATCTGCACAATCTGCCCAGCTAATTTCTTGATTATAGCTGATCTTTCATGTGGTTTCCCATGCTCCAGTACATGCTGTTGTCATTATAATAGAACATCAAAATGTAAAATCTCAGAAAAATTACACCACAAATATCTGATACAATCAAAGAGAAATGAAAACTAAAACTGCAAAACAAAAATTTTAATGCATATAAGTTCATGACTACAAGCAGCCTGGGGTGGGGCCTAATAATATAGACATATCAGCTTATTTCGTTTAACATGTGAATAGGCTTAACAATGAATCAATTGTGAACCATGTTAATATGTTTAGTCATATACAGTAAACAAACTAAACCAAAACTGAACCTTATCCTGCACTAACTGGGGCTGTGTGGACTTAATTACATCTAATATAGCACTGAACATAATTTTCAAGTAAAGCCTACAAATGAATCAAGGCTTAGAATTCACAAAATGAAGGTGCTTAAAAAGCAACTCATGCTGAAAAAAGTAAATGTAATGAAACATAAACCTATTCTTTTCTATCAAATGTTATTGGTAACAGCAAACAACTACACTTGTCATGAATGTTCATACACACAAACAGATAACAAGCCAAAATGAATCCAAAAGTAACCTAAACATGCTGAGAAAAGCAAATGAAACATGAATTCTAGTGTTAAAAGCAAGCCACTACATTCATGACGAAATGGATAATGTTTACTCGCATGCACTCAAACACTAAAACGAAGACCAGGATGGGAAGCAAAACTAATGAAATCATCAGTTAATAAAAGAAGCCACTTCCATCACACTAACTAGAAATCTGCTCACCTACAAAAGAAACTTCCATTAATAAAAAAAGCAAGTCCAAATCCCCAAAGATCCAAAATAATGCAACAAATCACAAACTGATGTTTCTCTAACATATTGAAAAGGTTGCAACATATGACACACCTGAACAACGTAATTTCCATATTGGTCCTGCGCTAGCATGCATACAGATTGCATAATCTCATCCATCATGATACTCTGAGTTTTTGGATCACTACAATGCTCCAATACTCTCTGTCGTAAAGACAATATTAAATCACCAAGAAGAAGGAACAGCATAACAAGAAGGAACATCTTTTTGCCAGATTTCATAAAAGGTTCAACGTAGAAAAAAGCATGAACCTGGATAACACGGCAACCATAAGGATGTGTTGACAATGTCACCACTTGATCATAAAACGAAGAGATAATGAACTGAATTGCATCTTGAGGGATGCACTCAATGCACTTCTGGATGACATGGTTGCCATTTTGATCCCGCACACATCGCATGACGTGGCCATCAAGCTCTGAGACCATTCTTGTCTGCTGATCCAAATCTACAACTTCAATCGCCTGTACACCCAGATGATGAGTTACAAGGAGGAACGAGTTACTGGAACAAGCACATAGAACATTCTTCCGAGAATAGAATCAGCTTTTTCTGAAAGACAACGCACTGCAATATGGCACACAGAATCTCCAGTAGATAACTGCAGCACTTAAACAAAAAACTGCCTTTGGATGTTCGTAGTTCTGTGTGAAGAAGATGATGAGCTGATCGAAACCATCGGAGTTTCATTACATAATTTTGCATTCAATTGGATCATGAAAGATAGAAGATCCAGATTCATATTTAAATCACAAAACAGGAATGCCTAATAGTTTCCAGAACATTCTATAGCACAAACATGCTTTAAACCTCATCTAACTGAAATGCAGGCCATATAGCTGCTTATTATCCGTCTCAATTGTACAAAAGCAGTTTATGCACTAACAGTAAAGTAGTAGCACAAAATTACTCATTCAGTTATGTTGCCAGCAAATAAAGAAATCTATAACCCAGAAGCACAAACCAGCAGGTAAGCATGAAGTGAGTTCTTACGCCTTATCAAAAATATACCTTTTGAATCACTCTGCAACCATACATCTGAAGGCTAAGGGTCAAAACATGACCAGTTAATTGGTCAGCTAGCTCCCTTCTCTGGCCAGCAGTGCCATGCTCAAAAAACTGAAAGGTTAACACGTCAATGCCATGTACAAGAAGTTGAAAACATAAGAAGTCCAATTAGGGCACATAGGGAACTACCTTCTGGATGACATAGTTCCCAAACACATCAGTCATTAAAGAAAACGCTTGAGGGATTATTTCTTGGAAGACCATATTTTTCTCCTCAACCGTAGCAGTTTCTAACTTTTGTTGAATGAACCTGCTCCCATACTGATCAGCACTGTTTCAGATTCAAAAATATCTCACCGCTTTAGTAGGAGGCCCCTATTGAATTGCCAGTAAAAGGTGAGTGAAACTGCAAATATTAAGTACCTGAATTCAACAACATGACCAACAATTTCTGACAGCTCAAAACTTCTGGTCTTGTTGCTTTTAAATTCCTCCAGTAGGGAGGATGCAAAAGTCTCTTCTATGTTAACCCCATTGTCTGAACTCCATGATCCCATGACGCCACCACCACCACCCAAACCCCTCATTCCAGAAGGAAAGCGCAAGCTCCTCTCATGCTGTCTGAGAGGACTTCCTGGCCCTCCAGGAGAACCACGAAGGACAGAACCAGCCAACATGCTCCCTGGGTACGGCATACCACCGCCAAAAGGACTGCAGTACCCATTATTCAGTCCATCAGATTTGCCCATAAATGATGTATTATACTGAGAATTCTGAGCTAGCAGTGCGCCAATGTACGCTTTCTGCAGTAAGTCAACATATGAACTCCCCATGCAGTTTCTATCTAAGGAAGGACCGTTAAAATTAGCCGAAACCTGAGCAGCATATTCTGAATTTCCTTGTAAGCTTTGCATGTATAACGGATCCACCACAGGCAACTGAAGACCAGTTGCAGCATTGCTTCCAAGTCTACTGAGATTTTGTATATCCGGTGTAGCATGTGTAGGCATCCTCCCACCCAACACTCTTGAATCCATCCCAGGTGACAAAATGGACGCAGCACTATCAAATAAAGGAGGAAAATTGCCACCAGGAAGCTGATTTGTCATCATTGATGACAATAATGGATCAACAGCATATGCACCCACACCATAGCCTCCAAATGCATCGTTTGAAGGACCCATGCTCTGATAAATAGGCGAAGAAGACATAGGATTAGGATTAGCAAGGAAGTCAGAAGTTGGTACCTTCATGTATGCATTGCTAGATACAACAGCTCGTTTAGGCAAGTCAACTTGACCATCAGCAGTAAGTGAAGAATTTTTCGGGTCTACTACAGCTCCATTGCCTCTGGCCAAATCAGCATACGATGGTTTTATAGGTTTAGGAGCTATAGAAAGATTGAGAGGTTCTGGTTCCATGTTCTTCAAGTATGCGTGTTGCTTAGCACTGATTTGATGATTTTGCAACTCAAGTAGGAAGTTTTTATTATCATCGAGATCCTGATGAACCTGTGCTTGCAAGTGATGATTCTCGGGTACCATATCATTCTTGGACAGAGTTGACAGACTCATTCCTGAGAAAGTATTTGCAATGTCTACTGAGTCTGCAATATTTGAAGGGGCGTGAGATGGTGCTCTTAGGCCAAGAAGCCCCTTTTTATCAGAAGAAACAAACTGACCGCCCACAGGTCGAAGACTAGTGCTATTAGAGCTTTGAAAATGCTGAGGATCTGGAGTGGTGCTTCTTGAATGTGATGTGCCTATAGCAGAAGGAAAGGCAAGAGACGCAGATGACCCAAGGCTTTGCACCTCGCTCATGCCTTGCATGATTGTACCAGGCTGCAAACTATCCATAGATGCTATCTCATGATGAAGATTTGTGAATTTTCCTTCATTTGGGCCCAACGGATCAACACTATTGCCAAAAGCATTACGGCTTGCTGGACGAGAAAGGTGACCTGGGGCTGGACTAGAGCGGCCCAGGTCCTCCTGCAATCAGAAGTCCAAAACTTGCTAACATAAATTTGATGATAGATATACCACAAACTGAACCAAACATGTGCCAGCGTTGAACTGCCAGACATAATAGAAGATTTGAATGCCAAAGAACTACTTAAACTGAATCTATAGAAAGAGACACATTGTATGGTCATGAGAAATCACAAATTAGAGAAAAGCAAAAAAAAAAAGCAAAGCCAAGTGATGAGCTTATGGAGAACAAACAAAGGAGATTGGTTCGTTCCATTCAATCTTTGGTAACAGAAGTGGAGAAAACCGGATCAAAAAACGGAAGTGGAGAAAACCGGATAAAAAACACATACATGACCACTCTCTGATATTCTGTGAGCATACATGTCATTATTCGAGGCTTGTTTGAAATTGTACTTGACGTAAAGTTGCATGTGAATGTGTACTTGTCAATATGAGCTTGCATGTGAATTGATCTAGAACAGACTTCAAATTTCCCAAACTGCAAGTAAGGAAATCTTCTTAACATTGTTAGCTTTCATGTCCATCATTCAAAGAACTAGCTTACAGTGATTCTGATGTTATCATATGACCAAATCATGCCATCGTGACCCACTATTCTCCAATGGCCCTATTCCTTGATAGTTACGTGCATAGTCTTCCGCCTTATCATAGAAAATGGCTTCTCGGAGCATTTAGATTTCAGTGAGGTTCTCCAGAGACGGTCATACCATAAAACTTCTGCCCAAAACCTAGATTCCCGATGATTCGTGATTAATATTGAAAAGCATCACACAAAAAGTTGGAACTATTTTATCAATGTAAGAAAAAGGAAAATAACCGACTCAACCGCACTGGGAATCTAAGCCAAGAAACACATGAAACAAACAAAATGGCATCAAATCATAAAGGCGTGTGTGTGTGAATATGCACGTGTTGCCCATATATATAATGAGATGGATCATCAACATGTACAAAAGATGTCTGTCATAAATGAAGATGTTGAGATGGATGAGTGGTTGTACAAGAAAAGACCGAATACATAATGAGGTTATTAGAAATAAATTATGTGTGGCACCAATAGAGGATAAAATGAGGGAATATCGTTTAAGGTGGTTTGGACATATATAAAGAAGATCAAAAGAAGTACGTGGAAGAAGGTATGAAAAACTAGATTTTAAAAGTATTAAAAGAGGTAGAGGACAACCACAAAAGTGTTGGAAAGAAACAATAAAGAATGATCTAGCCTATTGTGAGTTAACTGCTAACATGGCACATGATAGGGCTCCGTGGAAACAAAGAATCCATGTAGCCGACACCGTCTAGTATGGGAAAAGGCTTAGTTGTTGTGTGTATATAAATATAAATATATATATATATATATAATAAGAGTTTAGTCCATGCACTGTGATTAGGATCTCAACCATTAGATGAGCTATTCAGCGAGGACGGTTAAGATTCGCTTTTTCATTTGAAATTTGAATCTCAACCACCGATTGCATCAATCGGACATACTTTTAAGCAACATCATCTATCTATCTATCTATATATATATATATATATATATATATATATATATATATATATATATATATATATATATATATATATATATATATATATATATATATATATATATAAGCAAACACACAAAACAATCCATAAACAAGAGATGAATTAATTTTCTAAGATTGTTCCCGATCGATCAAACATACCCATGTTACTGAAGGCAAAAATACTATTTAACAGCAGACCAAGAAGACTACAAGTTCAAACCCCAAGAAAATTTCATGTAAAATACGAAGACTCCAATTTCTTCACACTTCAAAGATCAAACTAACATCTGCAACCTATTTGCGGATCAGGGAAAATGCACCCGGAAGGTGAGACGTAGCTGTTCCAGTGTGCGGTTGTACAACCCCCACACTAGGATCCTCGGCCTATTTAGACACCCAAGAGGACTCATTTAGCACAAGCTTGAATCCATACTAAAAATAACTTTCCGATCCCTCAACTTCAAGTGTTAAAAAACAACAAATAACTCGTGAGGAAAACACTCGACAAAATCATGCATGGCTCCAAAGAAGTGGTTTATGAAAGAAGTTATCTGAATGAGACAAAATACCATCAAAGAGATGCCCAGAAATATCCGTTTTCATCACATCTAACAGTAAATCCGTGAAAGCAAAAGCGGCTCAAGAATCAAGCTGAACGAGCAATTGAAAAATAATAATAAATGAAAATGAAACCACGTATTCCTTCAGAGAGTTACAAAGTGGAACAAGTTTTCCAAAAGAAATTCAACAAATCTACCTGAAGGACGTCAGGGAAGCTCTTTTGCCGACTTCCCAAACCCAACCCAGACAAGCCGATTAATCCATCGCCCCCTCGCTCGTACCATTCGGCCGACTGCTGCCTCGAGATATTGCTCTGCCTCTGTATCCCCTGGTCCGCTTGCGAATTCAACCCCGAAGAAGACGAGAACAACGACCTGCTTCCTCCGTCTCCCTCCGCTCCGCCAGGAACGGTATCCGGCCGGTTCATCTTCCGGCGGTCGCCGATCCCTCCGAGCAGCGAGCCCCCGCCCTCGCCAGCCGCTCGAAACCGCTGAGCAAATCGCCAGCCCTCCTTAGATAAAGCCGGAGGCGGCAACCTGGGGTTCAGGTTAACGTTCGAATAATAGTAAGAGAGGTAAGCCGGCTCGTTCCTCATATCCTCCTCGGAGCCTGTGAATCCCGTCGTTCCTCCGAATGGGACTTCACCAAATAGCCCGCCGACGGCGGCGAGCGAGCCCTCGACGGTCGGCGGCGCACTTCCGCTCCGGAAGAGGTTGATCTCCCTCTCTCGCTCGCTCACTTGCTGCCGACGTTGTTCCTTCAGCAGATACTCTAGCTCTTTCCCTAAATCGTCACCGACTGATTCCTCGCCGCGATTCTCCCCTAGAATCCCCGGCCTCGTCCCGATCTCAGACAGCATCCTTACGGGACTCTCAGTGACCATCACACACAGTAAAACTCCTCGATATTCAAGGAGAAAACAGCGTCAAAACGAGCTAAAGAAGAAAAAAAATGAAATTTCGATTTACACAGCCAGAATCAAGGATCATTTACAGACGAGACACCGTAGACTACGGATTTCTCCAACCGGATTAAGCGACGGAATCGATAGGATTCCGTCACTGTGCCGACGACCGAAGAGATCTCCCGTCGATCTGGTGGCGGTCCGCCGCCATTTCTTCTCCCTCGGTGACTTCTCCTTCGCTGTGTGAGCTGAGAGTACGAAAAAAGAGGGAAGTGGGTTGGTCCAAAGGAGGGTTGATAAGCACGAGCGTCTGCCAATCATAGCCGTTCGATCATTTAGTCAACGGCCACGATCTTCTTCTAAAGATCGAGTGTTCTTACAAGGATCCTTCTTAGGGTTTTATCTTCTTTCTAAATAAGCAAAACGTTACAAATAACCTGAAACAGAAAGCTCTCCAACCACAAATCGCACGCTAAAATCAATCCCGAAATAGCAAAGTTCTGCGTAGAGAATCTAGTCTTCTCATTTCCGAATATAGCCCTGTATTCTAATAAATTCCACATACATCCTGCCTTCTGTAACGTGTTGTTACCTGGTTGTCTGGCTTAAGGGCGTAAATAGTAAGGGTGACGTACACGAAGACAGTGACGGGTTCCTCCTTAGTACATTCTGGATAGACACATCCTCCATCCACCAGCCACGTCATCATGGATGCTTTATGGGGCCCATCCGAGTTTCTCTTTTCGCCAATTGGGCCCGGCCAGCTCGCATGTGTAGGTACGGTAATCCCAGATTTTTCAGAGCAAATGACCTAAACACCCTTGGCTTGTCCTTGAGAGATCCTTTGAAGTGTCCAAGATGGTGGATGACACGACATGAAAACGATTGAAACGCGACCCGGAGAACATCTTGTAACCCGATGTGACACCAAAGGAAATTTAAGATTCCCTTAGGATTTATTTATTAGTAACTTGAAGAAAGCACTCTTATAAATCATCAACTTTGTGATATTTTTGTCAAAAACTAACTTTGCTAGCTTATTTGTGCTTTGCGTCGGGTGTTGATAGGTTATTGTAAAGAAATATATTGGGGATTCATAGTAGTGCACATAAGAATCAAACTCCATTGCCACTCATGGGGTCAAAATGAATTCTCACTCAACAAGAATTAATGGTGATAGGATTTTTTTGAGTAAGGTACACTCATGTTTCACATCAACGAAATATTTATATTTTATTAAATTCAAGAATTTTTTAGATTTTGAATGAGGTGTCTGTCTATTTCACTTTAAAGTGGGTATGCTACCAACAAAAATAAAAGCTGAAAATAAGAAGAAAAATGTGCACTCATAATATGTATGTGCGCAAGCACACGAGCAATGTGGAGAGGTCATTGCACGTGCGAAGTAAGAGGGTTTTGGCTTAATGATGAAATGCAGTGTTGCAGATCAGTTAAATGTGCGCTTTAAGTTATGTGAAAAAAATATTGTGGCATATTGGTGCCTGGGGCCTCCTCTGCTGGTTTACCAGAATATTCTATGCATTGCATTATACCCTAATGTCATAAATATACACAATATAATATAAATCAAGCATTGTTAGAATCAAACCAAGGAAAAATTGTTAATCTTGATTTCACCCGCAACTTAAGAGAGCCCAAGGGTGGGTAGTGTCCAAGGAGACCGAGCACTTGACAACCAGCGTCCGAACCCCGTCGGCGCGAACCTTCAACGCCTCTTAATAAAAGATGTAAACGGCTGATTTCAGTCACTTGTCGCGATGTTCATGACTCAAAATCATGAACTTCGTCGAGGTTGAGAGGCACCACGATCTTATTTCATGAATTCGAAGTTTGTTTTCTAGAAAAAGGCAACAAAGTTCTTATTCTTTTGGCCATCCCCTCAATTTTGTGACATCACTTGGGACTGTTTGTGCTTGATTTAGGGTTGTTAGAGCATTTAACGTGTTACTGTGGTCAGCTATAAATCGCGTGGGCTCTCTTTCGCTTTCGAGGTAAAGTGTGAGATTACCAACCGTGGATCATCTAACTCTCGCAGTGTTTGATTACGAGGCCTAGGATTAGAAGACTAAAATTACACTCAGTTACAAGCTTTAATGCACTTTAAAAAGTAGACTCATACAACCTTAATTTTTATTCGATTATAAACACACAATTAAAACTAAAGTTCCAATTCAATAGCCTCAACCTAAGTAAAGCAAAATACGTGACACTAGTGACTAAAGAAATTAAACTTGTAACGGAGCTTGATGCTTTTACTTGTACCTTCTCGTTGCAAGGTTGGCCCTTGAAGACATCATGGTGTTAATTGGTTGGAAAGGGTTTGGGTTTGATTTAGAAGTGTTTACTTGTTCACTCATTGCTTTTAGATAGTATGAGTATAATTTTAAAAAATTTAAAAAATATATAAAGAGCATTTTTATTATATTCATGTCAGTCAAAAATAATTTTTAAATGAGTGGATAGGTGTTATAGGTGTGCAAGATCCAATCTTTCTCTCTCCACACACATATATATATATATATATATATATATATATATATATATATATATATATATATATATATATATATATATTATCAATAGAGAAAGATAATGTGGTAATTGTTGTACATTAGTTCATGCTTAATCTCTTTGAATATTTTACCTCTTTGATTGACACATATAAGAGGTGGGGTTTTGAATTTAAAAGTAAAAAGTGTTGTATTTTTGTATTTTGTATGTACATTAAATATTTTTAAAATTTAAATCTCTACTATTAATCTCTTTGCTTCTTCTCTCTCTATATATATACACACATGGGGTTTTGGTGGCAAGTCATAAGCACAGGAAAAAGTCTTGGGCGTGATATGAAAATCCGAACATCAGCCAAATGTAACCCGAAACACAAATTTAATGTCAAATAGAAGAATTTTGTTGGACTCCCAACCCACTTCTGGTTGGTTGAAGCGAACGGGATGTCAGGGTGGAATATTTTACTGCTAGTTAGATTAACCAAATTTTGCTGCGAAATTCAACAAGTTGTTGTTTCTTGCACCTAATATGTCAAGACCATCAATACATGCATACCTCTGCCTAAAGCAAGCACACACACTCGCTCGGACGCACACGCACATGCATGAATGTTGTTTTCGAGAAATGCTGAGGGCATCCAATTTTTCAATGATAAAGATTCAAGGAGCATTATGATGTCATTACCAATGAGTGAATTGATAATACAAGTAAAATAAAGCAAGTAGTGCATCAGTCATGCTCTTGAATAAATGTACTTTATTGACAGTAACGTTATTAAAATACACATCCCTGCTCCACGTCTTGGACTTTGGCAAGAAAATGCAACGGGATCCGGAACACGTTCGGAGCTTCTTGTTTTCTTCTTCTTGTGTTTTATTCTTTCATTCCAGGTAACCTCCTTGAAGTATCAACTAATGGATCACCTCACCATATATAAAACAAAATTTCTCCTCCAATTCTTTCTAGTCGAGCTTCTCGATCTGTCATTATACCTCTAGAAGTAGAAAGAATTACAACCCCTATCCCGCCTGAAATCCTAGGAATTCGTTGAGAGTTGCAATAGATTCGCAGACCTGGTCTGCTGATACGCTTTAAAATATTTCTATATGCTCCTTTCCTATTTCTTCTATGTCGTAGGGTTAAAACCAAGAAATATTTGTTGTTTTCCTGGTGCTTCCTAACATTTTCGATAAAACCCACGTGCACACATACACAGAAACACACACACACACATATATATATATAGAGAGAGAGAGATGGCATTGGTTGGTGGTAAGGAGAATGGTAGCCTATATTAAAGTTAAAGTCTTTTAATTCTAAGTCAATGCACATTGTATAACCAACATTACTAAGATACAGGTCATTGACAATGCCATGTACAAACAATGACAATGAAAGGACTGATTATTCTACCTAAAAAAGAAAGACAGAATAACAAGCTGGGATTCGAGGTAGACCCGCTGCCAAATGCATGCCCCGGGTATCGAACTCCCGACCTTCTTCCGCAAAGATCTTCTAATCATTCCTCTGGCCCGGAGAGCCCTGGATCCTTGTGACACGAGACTCGGTAGCAACACAAAAGGATATAATTTGCGTCAAGATCTGACCGAAATACTGAAAGTTTCGTTGTTCAACTCGAACCCAGATCCAATTCAGCCAAAAGTCAACCAGGTGGCGGTATCTGCTGTTCATAAGATCCATTGTAGGAGCTTTGTAACAAGGAATTCGGAACATGGTTCGATTCATGCAATAACGAGGCAGATAGCAACCTTGATGGACATATAAAGAGAAAGTTTTAGGTGTTGACTGTAGTGGTTTGGAGCGGTCTGGATACGGGTCTGATTGGATCCAGACCAACTCGGGCCCAAGGAACCGAAACACCCGATTTGGGTGTTGCTAAAATACCAGACATCGTTGGACCTCGGTGGCAGCCCAAAATGATGGTAACTGCCATTTTGAGGCCAGTTACCATCATGGTGAGCTCTATAAGAGGGTTGCCATGGTTAGTAGTGCTGAGATGAGTTGCACAAGCCGCTAAGACGACGATGAGCAGCCGATCGGAATCTCGTAAGAACCCCTCATTTTTATACTGTTGTTTCTTTCAAAAAAATTTGTTGTTATGCATTTATTTCGGTTTGGGACATTGAGTTTTGGTTTAATCTAGGAGGTTAAGGGTTTTAGAATGTCACCAACCTTGATTCAATGGGAAATATCTAGCTATCACCGTTTTCCCCTTTTCTGTTTCATTTTTTTTTGGTCAAAATGCCGCCACCAATGGTCGATGTTTGGTTAGACCAGAATGGTGGAGGCTGGTAGACGGTTGAGGCAATCGTCAGCCTTGGTCGTGATTGGAAAACAGTGAAATTGATGCCAGAAACCAATGAAATCGGCTCTTGTTTTATGCGTGTCTTGGTTCCCGTGTCATGTCTTGTCCAACATGACGTGTCGTATCGAATACATCTTGAAACAATACTATGTCATGTCATATGTTACAGTAATGGTTCTGTGTTGAAACAGGTCAAAATAAGGTTCTAAGTCATGGGTGTTGTGTTAGAAATAGGTTAGGTTCAAGTTGGAATAAGTTCTAGGTGAGAACAAGACTCGTTTAATTAGTTATAGGTTCTTTGTTGACACAAGGATACAAACTACCTATTGTGTCGTCAAGTTTGGATCTGATATAGATCCAGGTGACAATTAGGAGCCAGGACAACTTAAATACATCCAATTGGGTTTTGGGTGATTTTAGTATCGCTTGGTATCCGATTTGGATACGATTTATTGCATTAGATTCGTACTTAAATGAATTTTAATATTATCATTATTGGTAATTGTTTAGAGATTAAAATTGAAGGATTTGACGGTGATAAGAGTAACTCAATAGTTTGGGGATTGGACCTTAGTGCTCATTCTGGTAGAGGGTTATACATTCTTTTATAGAACCATGCTAAAAGTTATTTTCTTGTTTTAGATGAATTTAAGTGTGCATAATTGGTAAATTTTTAATGATAATTATGAATTGATGTTTGCAATTATGAGTTATTTGATACGCTTTTAAAGTATAACTTGTTTATGTTGTGGTTGATAAAAAGCATATTTTGATATGCATGTATTGGTGTGAACCTAATATTTAAATACTCTTGTGGATATGGATTTGAACATATGTAGATCTAGATATGATTTGTGAATGTGATGAATTGAAATCGGTTTTTAAATGTAATGATTTGTGAATATATGAGCCATACTTGTATAGGTTGTGTAGAGTATCTAGAGACTTGTAGGTCCCTCTGGCGTTTCGGCTTGAGGTGAATATAAAGTATGTTTCAGGACACCTTGTCGTGAGAGTTGACGTGATTACTGTCATGGATGGGGTTATCGAGGTCATGTTAGGGAGGTCCAAAGGACTCCTATAGCCTTTGGGGTAGATACAGTATAAACTATAATTATCATAACTGATAAAGTGTGTGTGCGTGTGTGAGTATGAATTTGAGATCATGAGTTAAATACAACTGTGATTTGTTATGAAACTGTTGAGAAGCTATGCATGTTTTTAATATGAATTTTGTTTAAAGATCTTTAAACTTCCTACTGAGCAATAGGTCAAAACTCACCCCATCATTTTATAGTTTATCCTAAATCTAGTACTTTCAAGACACACGAAGTAGAGTAAGAGTCGAATAGAGCTAGACTTTGCATATAGATGGTACGATTAATGTTAAACTATTTAGAAAATCTTGTTATTCGTGGTTATGTTTGGTGGACCCCGCATAATTTTGAACGTATTGTTTAGATCCTCGATATTGAAATATTTAAGTTAGATGTTTTACTTAAATTTAATTAGTATGACTTTGGCAGCTCACAATTACGGCCACGTGAGAAGCAACCACGTGACATCAGTTCGGGCTGGGCCGTGGTCATGACCCATATGGGTGTGACATTAACAAATGTCGGTCCACTGATAGTTTTTGTTTCACATTACCTTTTCTAATGGAAATTTGTATGCATAACTTGTTCCCAAGATTTTGTATATTTACTCCTTTCTCTCTCTCTCTCTCTCTCTCTCTCTCTCTCTATATATATATATATATATATATATATATATATATATATATATATATATATATATGTGTGTGTGTGTGTGTGTGTGTGTGTGTGTCCCGCCTCCCTCTTGTATGGAATTCGAGTTCCCTGCCATCTCTCTTTCCCCCCTTTAATTATGAGTCAAACACTTCAATGGACCTATGGAACTAGAGTTCCACACCAGTTAGCATTTGATGCACAACATAACTTGGAAACTACCAGGACAATGAAGGTCCAAAAACCTAAACCTTGATCCTCTCTCTTCTCTCTCTCTCTATATATATTTCAAATTAAGTTGAGTAAATATTACTATCTTTTAGACACATTATCTAATTGATGCTCTCTTTTTTTTAATTTAATTTATTTGTTGATATGTCGTTGTTCCTTATCTTTTATTTTGCATTTTACTGAGCTTTTATAATTATATCTTATAGTCGTTAGCCTTTAACACACAATCCTTATCATAAGGTAGCGGTGCATTAATCTTTTCAATTTACAACAGGGTGAGAATCTTCGGTCATAAAATATCCAAACAAAAAAATGTTCTGTCATGCTGTTAACTCGGCTTTCACGGAGACGGAAACAGAAACAGAAACGGGATACGGGAAATAATAAATCCCAAAAGATTAGGAAATGGGTAGTTCCGAAACTAAATCAGATCCTCTAGGTCTGGTTTCAATTTCATCGTTCAAATTGTATCTAGCTCTGATTTGGACCTAATTTTATTTGAAAAAAAACAAAGTCGGATTTTAAAACCTGAAAAAAAAACTAGTTGGAACTAGCAGTTCTAGGCCACTGATTCTGATTCTAGTCCCAGCTTGGTTCTCTAATAGTTAGAACAAAACCGTGGCATCCCCAGTTCCGGTTTGGGTCCGGTTCTCTTTGGTTTTGCAGGCGATTTGGATCCGAATCAAGCCACCGGGTCAAGTCGGAGCCGGACAGGTCTAGCTCCACATTCACCTGAGCATTATTATCTGATGAAAAGACAGCGGGACTATCCAACATTTGGTGCCATGAGCACTATTTGTACTACCACTCTATAAATGAAGTCTACCTTTCAATTTCAACGATATCTTTTTGTTACACACCACACTCTCTATTTTGGTCAACTTGCGTAATTGTATGTGAGTCACTTTTCTCATCAATCATAATGCAGTTTATACAAATCTTAGCTTCTTCAAGATGAGTTTCAGTCAAAATATCAAACAAAAAAGTGGAGCTGAATGTCTGAAAAGGATGATAAGAAAATCCAGTGTGCGTACAATTTAACCGGAAAACGGATTGATGGAAGGCCTAACAACGACACAGAGCAGCTAGATGCATGAACGGGCTTCAATCGATCAAGGAGAATGAATCCACCATGTTATGCACCTCTCGTATATTCATTCATGTTGAAATCTACTTTATCATTTCAATTGTTCGATCTTTAAGATACAATAGGTGATAAAAAAAACGTTTAGTGCTTATGAGGACCATTACACCTTAAAACTAGCACCTCTTAATTCAAAAGTAAGAGGGTTTTTTCCCACAAAATACCTCATGCACCTCTAAAGTTAAATTCAAAATTAAGTGCTTTAAACATTAAGCATGAATAAATTTTTTCTTTTCTTTTCTTGGGAGTTGAACCCGTGACCTGGGTTGACAATTGCCTATTGCAATCGTTGCATTATACCCGGGATTTCGACGGGTTGTTAGAGGATTAATTCCTCATCAATATCGTTATTGTTGAAAAATAAAATTAAAAAGCCAAAAGAAAAAGTCGTCTTCCCAACCGAGTGATGATGATCGCCTTTCTCTCTCTACTGGCTGCCATCTTTGCATTCACCAAATTAATTAAAAGAAAGTTTGGATTTTGGTTTTGGTTGGTGTCCATTAGAAAACCTGTGGCGACTACCCACAACTCTTTTGTGCTTAACTGCAACGCTCAAAATTGCCCGTGTTGTTGCAATTGAATCGTGTTAGTACTGATGATACTACAAAGAACAAGACTTTGGCATGGACAGCAGTAGCTCACCTGGTTAAGGGCTCGACTCACAAGTTGAAGGTCATGAGTTCGATACCCGGCCAGAACGAGCATCTGGCTTCAGCGTCTCTATTGAACCAAAAGATAATTAAAGAAAATTGTGATCATTCAAGGTTTGGCCCATGATTTGTGAGAAAAAAATGTCAAATCATCGAGTGAATGTGAACTGCCTCGTTAGTTAACACTACATAAACAGAGTATGAACAAGTGGTTTCCAGGTCGAGTGACGACCTAAATGAGCTATTTGTTTTTTCCTTAATAATTTTTTTAATGAATGCACAGATAATAATTGCATGCTGGTCCAATTAATTGGATGGCTGAACTTTTATTAGGTAAACGAAAATTGGGAAAATTATTCGTGTATGGCGGACCTACATCTAGATGAGGTGAGGCGTCTGCACCACCCAAAACTTTGAAAGTTCTAAAAAAGATTAACGAAGCTGTATTCTTATGATCCTTTGTATATTGCGTCAATGAAGTATCATATAATACAATAATACACTATGCTCCATTGGCTCTATATACTTATAAGCAGAGTAGTTATACTATTATATTCACTTGGGCTGTACCACTTATAAGCATAGTTTTTTCGTGTCTAACGGAGGCACTTCAAATTAAGATCAAGTCCAGACGAAGACCCGAGGAAAAGTTTGAAAACCGTAGGTTTTCGTTTTCTTTTATATCGGGTCCAGTGCGGCGGTGGCAGTGTTTGTGAGAAACACCCCACGTCCACTGTTGAAGATAACAACGCAACAAGATTTGCTGAGAAAAAGCACTCTCATTGCGGATTCAATATCTTCACAACCGTGAAAATGACACGATTAGGTTATCCCGGTGTCACTTGATGCCATTGGCGGGGGCGCATGTATATATATGGTATGGGTTCCTCTTGCTGTAGATTGGCTGGATTCATAAAGTTCCTCTCTCTCTCTCTCTCTAATAATTCCTAGACACCATCACTGTTGCAATATTTTCAAAAGCTTCCTTTCTCCTTGCTTAGATTAATGACGTCTCAAACTTTCAAAACAATAACTATTAAGCCTTTTTCAATACTAGACAGGGTGGCTACATGGATTCTTTGTTTTCACATAGCCCTATCATGTGTTATGTTAATAGCTAACTCACAATAAGTTAGATCATTCTTTATTGTTTCTTTCCAACACTTTTGTGGCCATCCTCCACCTCTTTTAATACTTTCAAAATCTAATTTTCATACATTCTTAAAGGTTCTTCTTTTGATTTTCTTTGTATATGTTCAAACCATCTTAAACAATATTCTCTCATTTTATCCTCTATTGGTGTCACTCCTAATTTATTTCTAATAACCTCATTATGTATAGTCTTTTCTTGTATGATCACTCATCAATCTCAACATATTCATTTCTGTTACAAATATCTTTTGTACATATTGATGATTAATTGTTCAATACTCAAAACCATAAAACATGGCAGGTTTAATTATTGCTCTATAATATTTACCTTTTAACTTTAATAGTATCTTCTTATCACAAAGAATACTTGATGCTTTTCTCCATTTTAACCAACCAACATTAATTTTATGCGTAACATCTCCATCGATTCTTCTATCACTTTTAAAAATTGACCTTAATTATTTAAAACTTTCTTTTTGAGGGATGCATTGTGTGCCAATTTTAATTTCTATGACCTCTGAAGTAACCAAATAATCAAACTTACATTCCATATATTTTGTCTTTGTTCTACTAAGTCGGATGCCTTTACTTTATAATGTTTCTCTCCATAGTTCAATTTTCTATTTTTTCTTAGACTCCTCTACTAACACAATGTCATATGCAAATAACATACACCAAGGTACTTCATCTTGAATATGTTTTGATAATTCATCAATCACCATTATAAATAAGTATGTACTTAAAATTGATCTTTGATGTAACCCAATATTAACTTCAAAGAAGTTTGTCACTTCTTCATAAGTCTTCACACATATTTTTCCGTACATGTCTCTTATAAGGTTAATGTATGTCAATGAGATACATCTTTTTTCTAAGGTTTTTCAAAGAACCTCTCTCGGTATCTTATCGTAAGATTTTTATAGATCAATAAATATCATGTGAAGAATTTTCTTTTTTGCTTTAAAATGTTTAATAAGATATCTCAAAAGGTGAATCGCTTTAAGAGTAGATTTGTCTGATATGAATTCAAATTGGTTCTTTGTTGTGCTTGATACTTGTCTTAACTTACATTCGATAATTCTTTTACATAATTTAATAGTATGACTCATTAACTTGATACCCCAATAATTCACACAATTATCAATGTATCCCTTATTCTTATATATGAGTATAAGTATATTCGTTTTTCATTTCTCAGGCATCTTTTGGTTTCTCCATATTTTATTAAATAGTCTTATCAGTAAAGTGATTCTTGTTTTTCTTAGGATTTTTCAAACTTTTATAGGAATATTGTCTAGTCCTACAAGTTTACTACGTTTAAGAGCCTCTTTAACTTTATTTTTTTTAATACGTCGGTAGAAATTGTTGTTTATATTCTTTTCTAATTCGGCTAACTCTTCTAATTTAATACTAATATCTTCATTTTCATTAAAAAGTTTATAAAAATACTTTTTTCAGCTATTTCTTATATTACTAGAATTTTCTAATACTTTTTTTTTATTTCTAATATAATTATAATTAATTTTCTTATCTCTAGTCTTAACTATCCTAAAAATATTTCTTCCACGAGTTTATATAAATCGTCTCAAACTTTCAAAACAAAGTCAAAGAAAAATATGAATCCTAGTTGTTGGGATTCGCTCTCCCGCTTTTCGTCCCTCCCTTTATTTTCCTTACTAAGGAAACTCCCCCAACGACTCTCTCTCTCTCTCCGGATAGAAGGAGGAAGCCATCGACAGGACTCTCTCTCTGTGCCTGTGCGTGGAGAAGGAAGCCATCGACTAAAGGATTGGCGTCTTGATCTTAGACAGAAGTGATTCTCTCCCTCTCTGTTACGGAATAAGAAGGAGAAAGAAGCCATCGACCATGGTGTCTCGGATCTATGGGCGCGATGAGCCGGCAGCAGAGTCGGTGGTGTCGGAGCTTGAGGGAACATTTCTAAAAGGCTCGGACATTTTCCCTTATTTCCTTCTTCTGGCCTTCGAGGTCTCCGGTTGGCTGCGCTTCGCCCTTCTTCTGCTCGCCTGGCCGTTATACGCTTTGCTGGATGCTCTAGGGTTCAACGACGCCAGGCTCAGTCTGGCTACGTTCGTGTCTGCCACAGGGCTCAGGCTGCGGGACGTCGAACTCGCGGGGCGCGCCGTTCTGCCCAAGTTCCTCATGGACGACCTGGACGCCAGCGCCTGGCGGCCCTTCGCGGCCTTCGGGCGGAGGGCGGTGGTGACGCGGTGCCCCACGCTCATGGTTGAGTGGTTCGCCCGCGAGCACCTCGGCGCGCACGCCGTCGTTGGCCCCGAGTTCGAGTTCAACCTGTTCGGTCGCGCCACTGGACTCGTCAGATTATGGTCGCCCGGGCGGGTTTCTGACCAGCTCAAAAGCGCGCTTCGGACCGATCATCCGGACGTCGGTCTCTGCCCCAGCAGGGTCGAGTATCCTTCCTTCATGCAAGGTACGCACCCGTCTCCCTCACAACAGTTACATTTTATTTTCTGACATTAAAAAAAACAGAAACCGTGAAATTGAATTCCATTTTAACGTTAAAACTAATCCCACCACAAGTAACAAAACCCTCATCCTGCAATAGACCTGTGAAGTTGTCTTATCCTTGTTTTATCTTTAAAATCCGTTCTGTCTTTTTGTTGGTTTTGTTTAACACTCCCAAGTCGACTAAGTTCAAGTTCTCTCCTAATTGCGTTCAAATCGTATACTTGCATTTCAATCATGTATCAAAACTCAACATCTTCCCCATAATTCCTTAAACTAGATCATCAAACAATTAAAAATTATTATCTGAATTATTTTACTAGTCAGCCTTTGCTGAATAAAGCTATAAAATCATGCAGTAGATAGCTGACTTAGCTAAATGCAGCTATGTAGATCGTTGTACGAAGAACTTTAAATGCGAATTCTTATCTCTAAAGTATTTTAGGCATTTGTTGCATTAAATATAATTTTTAAAACTTGATAGTTCTAGCTGTAAACTACATCTGAGAGTGAATCAACAATTCGAACTGTTAAGATTCGTATGATACGTACGATGTTGGTTATATACATCACTATTGGACGGAAGGGTTGAAGGATCCTTGCATTCCTGGCAGCAGTATTCAAAAGGTTCTCGTCTGAGGATGCCATTGAAAGCATTTAACAATCCCTTCCCTCTCTCTCTCTCTCTCTCTCTATTTATATATAATATATATGGTGGTAAATGCATGATTCTTTTAGTACATGATTTTGCATAAATATTTTGTAAAGTATTAAAGGAATGATATTTTTAATTCAAATCACTACTATTAATCATGTCAATTGAACATGCTTACATAAGATTATGCATTTACCTTGTGATAAAATAAAAATCATTTAATGCTAAGTTTTAAAATATAATAATATTTTTAATTCAAATCACTATTATTGATCACGTGAATTGATCCTGTCTACACGAGATTATGCATTGAAAGATATTATATATTTATCATTATATATATTGTGTGTGTAATATGTATAATTGTGTATGAGAGTGCACATGTGCATTTAGGTGTCTTGTGCAAAATGTTAATCTTTTTTATTTGTTACCAAATAAAAGTCCGTAGCTTTTTTCATTTCCTTTTCAAAATTGAAAGATCACACCTCGTGTTTGTTCTTGCAATGAATTAGATGTCTGAAACACCCACATGGTGCATAACTTATTGACACTTTGAACTATACACTTGAAAACAACAGGAGCAATGGTTCGCACCCTTTACTGCAGATGACCGAACTCAGCTGGATCAACTGTCCCATCCGCCACCGGTAATATTCCATGACGGCAGACTCGTCCCCCGACCGACTCCGGCCACTGCGCTTGTCATCCTCTTCTGGCTTCCTTTCGGTGTCATCCTGGCCCTGGTTCGACTTGTTGTTGGGGTCTCTATACCAATGTGGCTCATCCCCCACCTCATTCCTGTCTTCGACGGCGAGCTTAAGGTTCAAGGTGACCCACCACCGCCCGTGAGCCGTGAGTCTGGTTACGGTGTACTCCTTGTGTGCACCCACCGAACCTTGATGGACCCACTTGCACTCTATGTAGCCCTACAACGCAAAGTAACAGCAGTGACTTACTCCATCTCGCGTCTATCTGAGATCCTTTCACCAATCCCAACCGTCCGATTAAGCGAGACCGCCGAGTTGATGCCGAAAGGATCCGAGACGAGCTCGAGAAAGGGGACCTTGTTGTTTGCCCAGAAGGCACCACACGCAGGGAGCCGTTCCTACTTGGGTTCAGTGCACTCTTTGCCGAGTTGACCGACCAAATTGCCAGTTGAGCTCACTTGCTCGGGTGGAAAGAGCTCACATGAAGTGGCCAACTATGTTCAGCAAATTTTAGGTGAGGCCATGGGATATGAGTGTACCAACCTGACCCGAAGAGACAAGTATCAAGTTCTCGCCGGAAACGATGGGTCCATGTCTTACCTTTCGTACCCGGACACGATTCTTGAGATGATACAGCATTTTATGCACAAGCATTTTCAGCAATTCATTTTTATCAGCAAAGGTTTTTTTCCATGATCATTCGTGTGCTTGTATTTCTACTTGAACTGGGGAAATATTTTCCTAAAGATGATGTGAAGAAGATAAACCATCATAACATGTTTGTTTTCAGAGCTATCTCTGGAAATACATTTCATGGGAAAAACACTCCCCGGGTAGGGATGTCAATGGGTCGGATACATTTATTTATCAATTCCACTTCCAAATCTTATTAAGATGTATTTGGTACCATTACCAAAGGCAAACTCTGAATACTAATCAAATTTTGGCTTTTATTTTTTTGGATATATCTGATTAATACCCGATGAATGTAGTGAATCAATTGCAGAGAGGGTTCTCACATCATGGACGGGTGTGGGTAAAGAAGTTAGTCCCGCTACATTGCCGCCCGAATGTAGTGAACAATTTTTAGAGAGGGTCTCCGCATTTTGATTATGGACGGATGCGGGGGGTAAGGAAGCTAGTCCTAGATAATAAGATTCGTATTGGTTCTTGGAATATTGGAACATTATCGGGTAAGCTAATGGAGGTGGTAGATACTATGATTCGGAGAAAGATTCATATTCTATGTTTACAAGAGACAAAATGGGTTGGAGAAAAAGCAAAGGAGATAGAGGATACAGGTTTTAAATTATGGTACTCAGGTAAAGAAAAGGCTCGAAACGGAGTTGGTATTATCATAAATAAAGATTTAAAGGAGAGTGTAGTAGACATATAACGATATGGTGACCGAATCATGACATTGAAATTAGTGTTAGGAGTAGAGGTTTTGAATATAGTTTGTGCTTATGCACCCCAAGTAGGACTAGAAGATAGTATAAAGACAGTTTTTTGGGAAGAGTTAGATAAGGTGTTTCAAAAGATTCCACAAAGGGAGATGATTTGTTTAGGAGGAGATTTAAATGGACATGTCGGTAAAGAGGCATTAGGATATCAAGGGATTCATGGAAACTTTGGTTATGGGGATATAAACGAGGAAGGTAGGGAGATTTTAAATTTTGCTATGTCATTTGATCTCTTTATAGTCAATACAATCTTCAAAAAACGAGATGAACATTTAATTACTTATAAGAGTGGCTTATCACAAACACAAATTGATTACTTTATTTGTAGAAAAAAAGATAGAGCGTGTTGTAAAGATTGTAAGGTAATTCCAGGAGAAAGCTTAACCACCCAACATCGACTTTTAGTTATGGATTTACAAATAAAAAAATGGACAAAGAAGAAAAGAGTGCATCAAGCTATTCGGACTAAATGGTGGAACCTCAAAAGCGAGAAAGAAGATATATTTAAACAGAAAGTCCTTCAAGGAGATGTTTGGAATTATGTTGGCACACCCTCTGATATGTGGAACAATATGGCTATACATATTAGGAAAGTGGCGAAGATGTGTTAGGGGTATCTAAGGGAGGTGTACCGGCACAAAAAGAAGCTTGGTGGTGGAGTGAAGTAGTACAAAATAAAATCAAGGCAAAGAGGGCATGTTACAAATTACATTATGCTAAGAAAACTAGTGAAACTTTAGAAGCTTATAAGAAAGCAAAGAAGGAAGCAAAAAAGGCCGTTAGTGAAGCAAAAGCTAAGATTTGGGAGGACTTATATAAAAAACTCAACTCAAAAGAGGGTGAAAGAGATATTTTTAGGATAGCTAGGGCTAGAGATAAGAAAACTAAAGATCTTAATTATGTTAGATGCATAAAAGACGAGGATGAAAAAATTCTAGTGGCAAATGATGATATAAGAAATAGATGGAAAAACTATTTTTATAATCTTTTTAATGAAAATAAGGATGTTAGTTTTAGTTTAGGAGATTTAGCCAAGTCAGAAAAGTATATAAACCACAATTTCTACCGACGTATTCAAAAGAATGAAGTCAAAGAGGCTGTTAAACATATGAAGAGTGGTAAATCGGTAGGACTAGATAATATTCCTATAGAAGTTTGGAAAATACTAGGAGAAATAGGAATCACTTGGCTCACAAGACTATTTAATGAAATATGGAAAAACCAAAAGATGCCCGAGGAATGGAGAGCAAGTACACTTATACCTGTATATAAGAACAAGGGAGACATTCAAAATTGTTCAAATTATCGAGGTATCAAGTTAATGAGTCATACTATGAAATTATGAGAAAGAATTATCGAACGTAGGTTAAGACAAGTATCAAGTACAACAGAGAACCAATTTGGATTTATGCCAGGTAGATCTACTATCGAAGCGATCCACCTTTTGAGACATCTTATGGAACATTTTAGAGCAAAAAAGAAAGACCTTCACATGATATTTATTGATCTAGAAAAAGCTTATGATAGGGTACCGAGGGAGGTTCTTTGGAGAACTTTGGAAAAAAGAGATATCCCGTTGACATATATTAACCTTATAAGAGACATGTATGATGGTGCAAAAACATGTGTGAGGACTCATGAAGGAACGACAGACTTTTTTGAAGTTAATATTGGGTTACATCAAGGATCAACTTTAAGTCCATACTTATTTATAATGGTGATGGATGAGTTAACAAAACATATTCAAGATGAAGTACCTTGGTGTATGTTATTTGCAGATGACATTGTATTAGTGGAGGAGTCTAAGGAAAAAGTTAATAGAAAATTGGAACTATAGAGAGAAATATTAGAAAACAAAGGCCTCCGACTTAGTAGAACAAAGACAGAATATATGGAATGTAAGTTTGATCATTTGGCTACTTCAGAGGACATAGAAATTAAAATTGGCACACATTGCATTCCCCAAAAGGAAAGTTTTAAATACCTAGGGTCAATTTTTCAAAGTGATGAAAGAGTTGATGGAGATGTTACACATAGAATTAATGCTGGTTGGTTAAAATGGAGAGGAGCATCAGGTATTCTTTGTGATAAGAAGATACCATTAAAATTAAAAGGTAAATATTATAGAGCAGCAGTTAGGCCTGCCATGTTTTATGGTTCTGAGTGTTGGGCAGTTAATCATCAACATGTACAAAAGATGTCTGTGACAGAAATGAAGATGTTGAGATGGATGAGTGGTCATAGAAGAAAAGACCGTATACATAATGAGGTTATTAGAAACAAATTAGGAGTGGCACCAATAGAGGATAAAATGAGAGAACATCGTTTAAGATGGTTTGGACATATAGAAAGAAGATCAAAAGAAGAACCTGTAAGAAGGTTAGAAAAACTAAATTTGGAAAGTATTAAAAGAGGTAGAGGACGACCACAAAAGTGTTGGAAAGAAACAATAAAGAATGATCTAGCTTATTGGGAGTTAACTGCTAACATGGCACACGATAGAGATCTGTGGAAACAAAGAATCCATGTAGCCAACCCCGTCTAGTATGGGAAAAGGCTTAGTTGTTGTTGTTGTTGTTGTTGTTTATCTGATTAATACCCGATATCCGAATTGAACTAATACAATGTGTATTTTGGGTTCCGTTTACTACCTAATGTTTGTACAAATCACAGGGTTCGTGTTGCGTCCCTTTACATGTCAAGTTAATTTCCTACAAACTTGCATCAAAACTGTACCTGTCGTACTGAACGAATATCAAAGTCACGTATATTTTACCGTGTTCTAAGGGTGTAAATTTCAATATAAAAACATTTAAAATCTTATATTTTCATGATGGTATGAATATGGATATAAACCCTGTCCGACCCATTTATCCACATCACATCATGGAACATGCCAACAAAGGTTAAATATTTATGAATTGCTTGAACCACCATGTAAACATTGTGACTTTCACGCGTGTTTCATGTCGTGGAGGCATGCAAGACTTTCATATCCTCTTATATACGTGAGGAATCAATTTGGATCTCGGCTAATCTGGACCTAAATCCAAATACACTATCTAATTACCATCCAAATGATCATAAACAGATCCAAACGAGATCTAAACTATTCCAAACCAAATCAAATCCAAATCAAGTATGACACCTTCAAGTCATAATCCATGCATCATACGCCTGGGTTTGGTTTTTCATATGAAATTCTATGCCCTGAGGCCACTACCCTAAAGACCAGGGACACAAACTTGCTTGGTGCTCAGATATTCAAGGCGTCAATATAAAACAAAAGCTTAGCAATATGCAATGAGGGAAGGAAACAATATCACTTGGAGATACCCGTCGACTTACTTCACAGGGACACACTGTTTCGATGGTTGCGTGTCATAAATGACACAAGGCATAAGGAAGTCATGCACGACACGTCCACAATGAGCAATAGCTTACTCGGGGTTGCCCACAAGTTGAAGGTCATGAGTTCAATACCCCAGGCATGTATCCTGCTTTATGCTCTCAATTATACCACAAGAAAACGGAGATCTTTCTCTTGAATTGATTTAGTCATGTATACCTGTTAACAAATTATTATTATTTTCTGAAAAGGAACAACAAAGTATTTTTATCGCCACGCTTTACCATAATGGCTATGACGAGTTTCCCAATCTTTATCATAAAATAAAGTTTCTATTCGACTTTTTGGTTTGTTGCCTTTTCTTCATCTAGGGGAATCAACTCAAAGAGAGTGTGCCTTAATAAAGGAATGAAAAGTAGGGAAACATGGCATCTGCTTTTCGGGGCCTTCTCCTCGCCAAGCATTTATCTTGCTCCTCCCCGATACAAGAATTTAAAGCATCTTTTCAAATAGAAAATTCATGGCTTCATTTGCCTCAATAAGAAGATTCCTTCCGTCAGCTGTGAACCATATATATATAGGGAGAGAGAGAGAGAGAGAGAGAGAGAGAGAGAGAGAGAGAGAGAGAGATTGGATCTGCTCACAAGTGACACAAGTGACAATGTTCATTGATACTTCATCATTGTTTTTTTGTAGCATAAATATAATAATGTTATCATTTATCATTTTTTAAATTTCTTTATAACGTTCAAAATTATATTCATACTATTGAAAACAATAATTGAACATGACTGAAAAAGATCAACTTTAAATAAGATTCATTTTGTATATATATATATATATATATATATATAGAGAGAGAGAGAGAGAGAGAGAGAGAGAGAGAGAGAAATTAGTTTGTGTACATGAATTTATGCTATAATCTTCTTAAAAATCTCAATCATTCATCTTTAATAGTTGAGAATGCATTTATTGTACTTACAAAAAGTAACAAAGTATCTTTTTGTTTTTAAAATTTTAATTTTAATAGTTGATCTTACTCATTGAAAAGATGAGATCCTTGAACATGTTTAAGTATGGATTGATGTGTGCATGGACTATGCTCTCTCTATATATAGAGAGAGTAAAAAAAGCAAGAATAACGGAGACTATTGTGCATTGAGATTCATTCGGGCAATACAATTTGAGCTTGCATGGTCAACCTCTACTGTCTCTTTCCAATTTGTCAAGGCTGCACGGTGTAGGAGAGGTGAGCGAATCGAGCCACTGGTGGTCGGCTTGCTTCAACTCGTGACGAGCTTGTTCGCATTTGGTTTGTGATTTAAATGAACCAAACATAATATGAGAAGCTCATTAATTTATATGTACCTAGCATGAACATTACATGTTTTGGCTCGCTCTTAGTTTTAAATACATATGATAGAAACCCATGTTAACTCGTTCAACTTGGGTAGGTATAATCTAATTAAATGTTGAAATTGCTCAATTTTACAAGAAAATTGCATGTCAAGTAGAATTTTCGCTTAATTAATAATCAAGTTATGAACTGGTGGTCCGAATTATACGTGCAAAGTTGTATTTTGATGTTAACGATAAATTAGTAGGGGAATGTGATAGATGACACGGAACCCATGTCTCTCCCTTCAACCCAATGTTTCCATGTAATTCAAACTTTCAATTAAGGGCCACAGTTTTGTGTTACAGGTAGCCCTGTGTTGGTCATTCATGTTCACGTTCAAAAGTGGTCAACCCAAACAAGATCCAATTTCTTTCATGTCACTTCAGGTGGACACAACGAAGTCTTTTCGGGTTGTGTTCACATCCAGTTTTCGTGTCGTGTTGTGTTTGAATCAATCATCTCTCCTTCATATAAAGAGCAGGTCCACCAAAACGCGAGCCGGTTTTTGTTGATGTACACTATAACAAACTTCTCAGTCGTGTTCTAATCGGGTTGGCATGCTGGTGTCGGCAACTGTGGCCCCTGCAAGAAGAAGGTTACAACAGAAACTAAAATCGAGTGAGGCTCTGGTATCTTGAGGCCAAAAGCTTATCGCCTCGCTGGATCCAGCTCTAATTCATCCAGCTGCGCAAGAGGAACCCGACCTGAATTATTCAGTTTGAGATTGGATCTGGATCATTAACAACCCAACCCATATATCTACTCCCGGCTGATAAACGGATAAGAATAAACTGTGGCTTTGAGTTCCCGTCCACCCTCATCCACTAGTGGAACTCGACATGAATTTCTCAGTTAAAGATTGGATACGATCCACTAACAACCCGTATCCATATAAGAGATAAGAATAAGGGCAGCCAGAAAAGGAGAGACGGGAGCACATATGTCATATTACAGTCAGAACCCATCGACGTCGCACATCACGCCGAGGAGAGGAATTCAAAAGATCGGCTCGGAGCCGCAGCTCGGATACAACGAGCTGACTGTTCTGAACTCCAGACTCAGCATAAAACGACTCAGGTGCGGCCACGTCGAGGGTCAGACAAGTGAAGCGTCCTTACACGCGCTAAAGTCGCGCACGCGTCTTGGCAGTTTGAGAGAGAGAGAGAGAGCTGTTCTTATCTTCGGAGCCCGATCTCCTTACCCGTCTTTTTGTGAGACCAGCCCATAGTCTCTCTCTCTCTCTGGTTCCGGAAAGATCGTAGCCGGGTGGAGATAGTTTACGATGGATGTAGTCTCTCTAAGAAGATCTCCTCCATAGACATGAAAATTCTGGTTCTCTCAGACGGGCACGATCGCAGTGATTCCTTCTAGTATCGGAGGGGTGTAAACGGAAGATCTCGCTGCATTTCATACCATGTATCTGAAAATTTTCGTCTCTTTGGCGGGGATGATCGCAGAGATTCGTTCTGGTTAATCAATGGATGGATCGGGAACTTCGGAGATTTCGTTTCCTTGCCGTTTCCTCAAATTTTCAGCGGTTTAAATTTCTGAAACTTAGGGTTTTCCCTTATTATTTTCATTGATAAGCTATCCTGTCGAAAAAATTGGGAGATCCTGTTGGACCTCCGAAAATCCTTGTATTGTAGCTTGTTTTCCCGGGAAAGGGTGTTACTTTTTGGGTGGATTTCGGTGATCTCGTGCTCGATTTTCTTCTTGAAGAAGAAAGGGAGTCTTAAATGTCTTCCTTGGGCACTTCCTACTGGTGTTATCGGTGCAGCAGGTTCATTCGAGTCCGGAGCAGGGAGAGCATCGTATGCCCCGAGTGCGACGGTGGATTTCTGGAGGAGGTCGGGAGCCCGGGACCGCAGATCGATAGCCACAGGAGGCGCCAGATCCCGGCCACTGCGATGTACATGCTCGGCGGCAGCCAGCCTGGTAGCGACACTAATAGCGCTGCCACATCTCCAACTCGGCCGACTGCTGGGAATTCCGTTCGGGCATCTGGATTCCGGAGGAGGAATAGGAGCGACCGGGAGAGATCATCCTTCAATCCTGTAATCGTCCTTCGCGGGCCCTCCGAAACCGCCGAGGGTGGGACGACTCCGGCGGCAGAGGGGGTCGGAAACTTCGAACTATTCTATGAAGATGGTGCTGGCTCTGGCCTCCGGCCGCTGCCGCCGAGCATGCTGGATTTTCTGATGGGTTCGGGTTTCTATCGCCTCCTGGACCAATTATCCCAGATCGAGGCGAACGGGGTCGGGCGATGCGAACACCCTCCGGCATCGAAGAGCGTGGTTGAGTCTTTACCGACGATCAAGATCGACGTGAGCCATATCAGTACTGACTCTCACTGTGCCGTCTGCAAGGAAGCATTCGAACTCGATACAGAAGCCCGGGAGATGCCTTGCAAGCACATTTACCATTCCGACTGCATCCTTCCGTGGCTCTCCCTCCGAAATTCTTGCCCTGTCTGCCGTCACGAGCTACCAACAGATACCCAGGCTCCGGCCAGGGCTGCCACGGGAACAACCGATGCGCCCCAGGAGGAAGACGCGGTGGGCTTGACGATCTGGAGGCTTCCCGGTGGCGGCTTTGCGGTCGGACGATTTTCTGGCAGCCGGCGAGCAGGAGAGCACGAGCTTCCAATGGTGTACACGGAAATGGATGGTGATTTCGGTTCTGGGGCCGCAGCAAGGAGGATTCCATGGGTTGGTGCAAGAAGGAACAGGGCGAGGCCGAGCAGCGGGATAGGGCGCGCAGTTAGGGGCTTCCTCTCCTTGTTTAGCAGGCTTCGATCTTCTTCATCGAGGGCATCAAATTCGGAGTCCGTCGATTCGAATCGGAGGCACCGAGCGCCCTGGACCTTGGAATTCGGTGTCGGCGTTTCGAGATGGTAACACTTGATGGTGCCGTCGTCATGGTGGAAATCCGGTGTTTCGTGGGAGGAAGGGGGGTTGTGAGAGTGGAAGTCTGCTCTTGTTTATTTGTTGATGGGATTTGTGATAACAATTCCTAATATGCGTAGTCTTTTGTTCGTGGGACTGTAAATATACAAACATGGTGCAGATGGCAAATGGAGCAATCCACATTTTGCAGAGAAATTTATGAGAAATCTGAGAAAAATCAAAGAGAAGCAGCATATTAGGGTCTTTAATCAACTACGGGAGGAAAGGTACGTTACTGATTACGTCTATCCTGATTTTAATTTCTTGAGACTCTACAGAGTGTTGTGGTTAATCATCTCTGTATTGTTTCTACAATTTACAAGGTCTGTCGTGTACTGTGCCCTAAGCAAATTACATGGTTAATCATTGATTAATTTTTACTTGTTTTTGTTGTGGTTAATCTCTCTCTCTCTCTCTCTCTCTCTCTCTCTCTCTCTCTCTCTCTCTCTCTCTCTCTCTCTCTCTCTCTCTCTCTCTCTTGTTTAGTTGGTGCGCTAGAATTCTGGCTTTCTTTATGGGCGATGCATCTGCCTCGTGCTTCATGGTGCATGGTCCGCAAGGGACAAAGCGCACATGCATTGAGTGACCGGAACGCAGCAAGCTGCGTTTGTAGTATTGCCATATGCAATTATCCATCGAACCTTGGCATAATGCCAAGAGGCATGATGGCCTTGTTTCATTCAGCTTGTTTTTAAGCCGTGTATAATTTTATTCAAAATCAGCTTGGGTATCTTATTATTAAAGTTACCAACGGCAATTCGCAGTGCTCTCTATTGGTGTTATTGCTTGATTCCCAAATCTTAATTTTGATTGGAGTGGTGGAATCAGTTATTAACAGCAACAAGAAGCTTTCAGAAGTAGCTTTCATGAAAGGCTCTCCCCCCGTGTGTGTGTGGACAGTGGAACCAATGATCTGACGAGTCCAGTGAAGGCAGGATCATTTCACTGTGAACTGAATAGAATGGAAAATAGTGTTTAGGACCCTAGTGTAGATTATGTTTTCTCTATTGCAGGAAAAGGGGGAAGGAAAGTGGAGATTTTGGGATTGTGTTTTTCTCGTTTCAAAAGCAGTTGGTGGGCTTGATCTTTGAGTGAGAAAATGAAGGTGGTGGGTCCAAGCCACTATGATCCATCTATGGTGTATCGGCAGTCTTTTGGCTTACGCTGCAATTCCTTCTTCGTGTGTCTATAATTGCATGAAGCCATATAGACATGAATGATGGGTTAGCTGCACCCAGCTGAGATCTCTGGCTGGATTCGGATTTATCTCATTGTCCCTTTCATATTGATCTTTACGATTTAAAATTGTGGTTTCTCTCTCTCTCTCTCTGCTAAGTGGTAGTTGTCCTTAAAATCAAATCACAATATGACCCAACTGAGCCTTCTTCAGTGAAAGTAATCTTTTGGTGTGTCATCAAAATGTTATTTATTAGTAAAAGCTTTTAGTATCGGAACCTACAAGTGTCGGAAAGAAACAATGAAACTTGATCTTGTATCGTTTTGGAGTTAAATAATAATACGATACAGCATAAGGATTAATGACAACTTAGAATCTCTGTAGTTCATCTCAGTTTAGTGCATGTCAAGGCTTGGTTTTATTTATGGTGAAGTCCCAATCGTGTAACGAAGTTGAGCTTTGTGGTGTTTCGGCTGGTTAGGCTGAAATTGGCTTTTAGCTAATCAGATCTGTTCGCTTCTCTCTATGTGTTTATTCTTTTAACTTGTACTCTTCTAATGAGGTTTAGTTGAATATATTATCGTCACTAATGCCTGCAAACCAATCTCTAGGATTATCCTCCTTATTCCCATGCTTCAGGCTAGCTTAAGTCCTAAAGCAGCCCACAATTCTGCAACGCAGACGACGCATTCTTCTAGATATTTAGCACACTTCTTGATCCACCCCCTCTTGGTTGCGCATGACCCCTGGTTTTTGGATCGCCTATTGAATCTCCGCGAGACCGTGTTGGCACCATCTAGATAGCCCATCCAATGGCAATATATATATATATATATATATATATATATATATATATATATATATATATATATATATATATATAGAGAGAGAGAGAGAGAGAGAGAGAGAGAGAGATCTTGTTTTGGGGTTGAGTTATCCAATTGATATAGTAAATGTGATAATTTAGGTCCTGATTCTCCTGAACAGCGAGCGCTAGAGGGACAAGTTAAAAGTATAGTGTGTGCTGTCATTTTCATCTCAGAATAGCACTCTGATAGCGCTTTCTTCCTTTAATAAAGTATAAGACTTTCCACACACACAAAGCCGTTTTCTACTTGTTTTATGGGTAAGCATCATCCGAATTTGCTGCTTTTCATTGTTGGTATATGAATCGCTGGCTTAAAAACAAAGACTGTGCATCTGTGTGCGTGTATGTGATGGAGCTGGTTTTGTAAGGAAAGTCGGGTCGACCCTGCGAGCCAATGCAGCACGGAAGAACCAGAGCCAGATCGTTTGCCCTCGGTGCAACGGCCTCCGGCCAGATAGACTCCCTGCCTTTTTCTATGCAATCTGATAGCCAAACATGACTTGGCGCTCTAGATTGGTAAACTAAATAAAGAGTCCAACTGATAAGCAATGTTTCTCTGTAAAATCACTCAGTTTGTTTTACTGTTTTTTCTTTTTCGGTATGAAAGATTCTATGCTATGACTTTCGGGTTCAGAAAATTCCTCAGTCCAGTTTATGTATTTGTCATTTGCACACCACATTGCTAATGTTTCTCCATTATTTGCCAATATTTAGCAAAGTTCGAACAACCGAAACATATTCATCTCAATGCCGAGTCAACTCTAAATTATGTTCAATGGTCTAGCAGCTCACATTGAGCACGGACCGGACTGGCATTGTAGATCGACGGACCTAGCTGGGATTTGTGAGCAGCTTGACTCAGTTGTCATTGTTGATTAGGTTTGCGTATGATTCAAATTGGTTCGTATATATAGGCAAACTCGGTCGGGTTCGGCCTAGCTCAAAGGACCCATGAGAGAACCCTTTTTCTTTCTTTCTTGATCAGCCTTTCAGTCAATTTCATTTGAAGCCCTTCAAATGAACAATATAATTCAGGCAAATTTGAAAGGAAAACAATAATTGCAAAGTTTTCCAGATGGAAACTCAATATTGATCAAAACGTTTTACTGAACCAGAACAGGCTCCATATTTTATACATATCAAAACAGGTAGCAGAACGAGCACCCAGAGCGTTAGTCAACTGCGAATCCATTTCAAACACCCTTGTTGCTGTAACGTAGAATGTGGCCATTCTCGCCAATAAATGAATAGAATACGGGAAGACATATCATCTTCTTGAATTCGATGGATGTATTATCTGTTTCAAAAGAAAAACGTTAAAATGCGTATATATTTTCTCATCCATAAGAATAAAGGCTTGTAATGGAAAGCCTAAAAAGATAAGACACAAAAGAATAAAGGCATATTTTAATGAAAGCTTTTCTATTAGTGAATACAATGAAAATATAGAGAAAACAAAAGATGAAAATCCTTCTAAGGATAACCCACACTCTCTCCCCTTCTTTTGCTTTGCTGCGCATCAGACCTAAGAACTTCGATGAAAAAACTTCATAAAGCACAAGTTCCGTCAATGGTAAAAGAGAAGAGAACAAACTCTTTTTTGGCGATAAAAGCAATAAAGGACAAGGATACTCCCTATTGTTCTCCCTATTGTTCTATGTTCACAGCACAAAAAAAGTTAACATAGAAGAGATAAAATAAAACAAAGAAGGGAGAAAGAAGCGATGCTCCCTCAGATTGTCGGAAACAGGGGTCGAACACACAATTGGAAGCCACCGGTTCGGGTGAGCTGAGATTGTCGAAAAAAAGGCCGATAGACAGTTGAAAGCCACCACTTTTGTGGCCTTAAAATATCGAAAGGGGGGGGGGGGGAAGAAAGCAGCAAGATCCGAAAAAACTCATGGCTTACGTTGTCTGTCGTCTCTCGCACCCCTTTCTCTCTTGGTTTTCTCTTGTAAATGAAAAGCACCCTCGATTTTCATCAAAATCGCGGTTTTCCCAAAAACCTGGGCAAAAAACGCGTCTGTTGTAGTTTTGAAAAAAATCGTCAGTAGTTTCCTCGAAATCGGATTTTGTAGAGGGTTGAAAAATTCATTATGCCCTCGAACCTTCTTTAAAACTATAAAAAAAGTCTAAATATTTTGAAGTCAAAAGACTGTTTTACCCTTAAATGGATGAAAGGATAATTTCGTCCTTAAGTAGATTAAAAATTACCAAAAATTAACTTATTAAATTACACCATTGTACTTAAATGAGCGTGATATTCACATTTCTGACACTTAACGAAAAAAAGGTTCTGCCATTATGTTAAAGTAGAATTACAAATTTGGAGTGATGGGCAAAATTACTATTTTATCCCCAATCAATTTCAAAAATCAACCAAAAACCTATAGTAATTTTTTACTATTTTATCTTTAGTATTTTTGAATTATTACCAAACCAAACAAATAGACAAAATTAATAGTTTACCCTTTCACCATTAGGGTAATTATAGTGGCATGAAAGTACATATTTGTCCCATACTCGTTCTGAAATAATAGAATCACATTAAAGTTTATTCCAAAATAGTACCTAAGCTTTATTTAAAGTTGTTTTTTGGTACTCAGAATTATTTTCAATTCAATACATAGATATTTAGCAAATTACATTTTGATGGTTGACTATTAGACATCTTATTTATCGTATGTTGCATGGTGAATGTTTCTCTTTTAAACTGTCTTATTATTATTTTTGTCAAACAATTAAAATAATAGTACACAAAATACCCAATCGAGGGGCCACCGGAACTGACTAGTCTGCTTTTATACAAAATTACACCTTTGGGTGAATCATCTAGCACCACTAATAGTCAATCCCTAAAAACATAAGGGGAGAAATTGGTCTTCATGAGATTGAGCATTTAGCTGAACCGATTTCCCTCACAACTGATCTAAGTTTCGCCCGACGCCCACAAAAAACCCTAAAAACACAACCCCAAATGGCAAGAAGATGGAACCAAATCGATTTCTTCACAAAGAAAACTTCTCAAACTCGTCAAACGGCAACAAGACCGCATGGGTGAAAAGGACGGGGAAAATACACCAGTGACCGGGGAAGGAGATAATTGAGTAGCCATTAGATCCCATTTTTAGAACTTGTACAAGATGACAGACACGACATGGGAGTACGTACACAACGTCTAAAATGTTGAGAGTGTTGCGCCTTTAATTAACCAAAACATCATGGAAGGGCACCTGCACCAAGCTCTACCTTCTTTGTTACTTTCTTTTAATTTAAAAAAAAAATCGTGGCCCAAGTGTTAAACCTTTTTGTAAATATTTAATCGGTCGTTATATCATATAGGGTATTGATATACATGTAATGTAAGATACAGTTTTGATATTTTATTTCTTCATTTAATGAGAGAAACGCAATTTACAGAATTAAAAAACAAAATTTGTAAAAGCTAGCAATAGTATGACACTCTACATTCTTACATGTAATATTTTTTATGATGTTTATGACATCCATGATACGATATATATATATATATATATATATATATATATATATATATATATATATATATATATATATATATATATATATATATATATATATATATATATTGTAGAAGGACATGTATGTATAGAAGAAAATGGTCTCTCTAGAAAAGAAAAAAAATTCATATAGGTACTAATAACCAAATTTTGGTTGGTTCAAGTAGTTTAGCACTTATTTCCCTTAAGCAAGGTCTAGAGATCGAGTCTCATCAGTAGAGAAAAGTCAGTGTTAGGACTTGGGAGAGCTTTAACCAAGTTATGCAGTGGTCACACTGGTCATACTAATAACCAAATGATGCTTGACACTCAACTGTTTTAGTGATCACATTTCTTGAATTGTGTCTTTTCGTTTCAGTTTACAAGAGTATGTGGAGATTCAGATTGGTCTCCCAATAGAGCTAAAACACACTGGTCATATAGGTTGGTTCATCAACCAAGATGAAGAGCTGAGATGAGTGTCAAACATCTGATGCTTCCTATGTCTTCAGTCTCTCTTCAAGAATTTGAACTTGCGACGGCTACACAGGCTTTGAAAGAGAGGGGAGGGGAATGAAGGCTGACCCTGGGGTTGGGTCAGACTTGGATCCGGATTAAAAGGGGAAAGAAGGATCAAAAGCAGAGGAAGGAGAACCGAGCCTCCTTGTCAAAGTCCAAGAACATCACAAATAGTATCAGACGGTCTCGGATCTGGGCAGATCCACACACGAGCCGGTGTTGGGCCGGGCTGACCCCATCTAATCCCCCATCATCGCGGCTACGACCATTCACCCTTTGACACAACAAAGGCAAGAACTACTGAGCGACAAGCGTAGCCGTGTGATTGTTAAGCATTCATCATCGTGTCTCCGGACGAGTGTAACGCGCGACCACCACTTCCCATTGGTAAGAAACTCTAAGCACGAAAACAGTTACGGTTCCCTTTGAATGCTCTTTTTTGCTTGAGAGAGAGAGAGAGAGAGAGGGGGGGGGGGGGTGGGGGGGAAGAGAGAGAAACGCTATATATAAGCGCAATCCATATATCATCACAAAGTCATGGTTGTTTCGACTAAATTTTGTTTACGTTAAAATAAAAGAAGTTGAAACTATGGATGTGTTACAATGAAATGGCCATTCTCGGCTGAGGTTACGATTGGACTGGCCAGGGAGGCCGGATATGTAACGGACATCCGTTACCACCCCCAGACGAGGGAAGCCATGAGAGGAGAAAGCCAGACGACGGGAGAGCGGGTGCCTATAAAAAGGCAGGAGAGCGGGTGCCTATAAAAAGGCAGCCACTTACAAGGTGAAATACAGTTTTTTAACAGATCAAGAGATACACAGATTCACCAATTCACAGTCGTCTGAGAAAACCCTCGTGTGGAAACCTCGTGACTGCGCTCACTGAAACTCCGACGACCCAGAAGACAGAAAGGTAAGAGCCGGAAATCTCCTTCAGTGGTATAAGGTCAGGTTCTCTGCAAAAAAAAAACAGAGAGAAGAGGGTTAGGAAATTTTTTTAGTCGCCGGTTGGAGGCAAAGCCCGAGACAGGTCGGCGGAAAGCCCCAAAAGAAAAGCCAGAGGCAGGCCGATGAAAAACCCCAAAGGCAAAACCCGAGACAAGCCGGCGAAAAGCCTCAAAGAAAAAGCTAGAGGCAGGCCGGCGGAAAACCCCAAAGGCAAAACCAGAGGCAGGTCGGCTGATAGCCACAAAAGCAAAACCAGAGGTAAGCCGAAGGAAAGCCCCAAAAAGGCAAAACAACGGCAAGCCAGAAAAAGCCCGAAGGCGAGACAGAAGCGACGAACAGCAGTCGGCTGGAGTGCCTGGAAGAAGAAAGAACCCGACAGCCGACAGCCGATGCCGACGGTCGGCCATCCGCTGAACCCCTCTCTCTTCCTCACTCTCTCTGGAAAAATCCAGATTTGTAAAGCTTTTTTATTTTTCGCTTTTATAGCGATATAAATAAAAAAAAACCCGCGATTTTAAGAAAACAATGGCGGGGAAAACCAGCGGTTTTCAAAATCGCCGTCGGTTTCCCGAAAACCACCAGCGGTTTTCTGAAACCGCCTCGGGTTTTGAGAGAGAAAGACAGAACTGCCCCCGTCGTTTTCTGATTATTACGAAATTACCACTGTAAAAGGACAAGTTTATCCTTTGCCGTTTTTGAAAATTATAAAAATACTGGAGGCTGTTAATTTACGGTTTTATCCAACCCGGTTTGGAAAATATCGTTTCTGCCATTCAATCAAAAGACAGGTTTACCCCTGTTCCTTTTAAAAAATTACAGATTCGCCCTAAGAGTTAAAATTATGATTTGAACCCCGATCAGTTACAAATTTTACAAGAATACCAAATAGTGATTTTACGAGTTTGTCCTTATGATTTTTACAAAAATACAAAAAGGGACAAATAAGTAAAATTACAGATTATCCCTTGGTATTCGTTTAAGGGTTTAGAGGCAGAAAAACCCTTAAAAAAATTATTAATTCTGCATCAAGTTAACGTGTTTTTTGCTCTGTGTTTTTCCTTGTTTCCTTTAGAAAGAAAAAGACCGCTTGCTTAGTATTTTTGCCAAACAAAAATGAGTTCTAGGATATGTGTATCCGAACTGGTAAAAACAAAAAAACTAAACGGTCTGAACTTCCGTACATGGAAGAGAAGAATCCCGTTAACTCTAACACTAGAAAGTATAGAGTATGTGTTAAAGGAAACAGTACGTCCTCTACCACCAGACGCAAATCAACAACAGTTAGAAATGTATAAAACATTAAAACATTTCTAAAAGACGATACCATAGCAAGAACTGTAATGTTAACTTATATGGAGGATGACCTGATTAGAGTCTTTGAAGAATTTGAGACTGCGAAAGAGCTGTTTGACTCGTTAACAGCTAAGTATGATACAACTGCAAAGTTGCATGTGCAGTTGCTACTACAAAAATACAACTCCTTTAGAACGAAAGAATAAGAAAATATAGTAGAACATGTAAATCATATGTTGGTAATGGCTAGGGATTTAGCTGTAGCAAAATCAGTCATCCCCGAACCAATGCAGATATCAACTATACTCAACAGTCTACCTCCATCATGGAATGTGATCACCACTGCCTTAAGGTTAGGGCCTGAAATCAACCTTTCGGAATTGCCCCTAAAGCTAGCAATTGAGCAAGAACACATGCTCAAAAACAAAAGAGAAAAACTGCTAGTAGTCCAAGATGAGTTGGCATATAGCTCCAAATCTAACCACAAAAAGAAACCAAATAAAAAGTTTGGCAAGAATAACAAGAAAGGCGGTCAAGCTTTTAAGAAATCACAGAAAACCGCTTCTCGGATCAAGTGCTTCAACTGTGGAAAGATGGGGCACTACAAGAGGGATTGCCGCAACAAGAAAGATGGAGGAAACAACCCACAGCGCGGACAATCGGAGAAGCAGGACATAATCTGTGTAATTTCAGAATGCCTATACTTGGACCGCCCAGTTACAGGTTGGTGGATAGACTCCGAAGCTACAAGACACATCTCAAAAACCAAGGAAGGAGCAATTGATCTAAAGGAATATCAACCCGGAGAACATCGTGTGTACATGGGAAACAATACTTTTTCCGATGTTTTGGGTATTGGATCCTTTAGGATATTTGTAAAGACAAACCAATTGTACTGACCGATGTGTTAATTGTGTCATCTATAAGGCTCAATCTAGTCTTGGTCCCTACCTTAGTAAAGAAAGGTTTTGAAGTTAGGTTTGTACCTAACAAGGTGACTGTGGAAAAACATGGGAGAATCTTGTTCTAAGGAGAATTTGATGTAGAACATGAACTGTTCAAGTTATCCGATAATGAAAATCATCAATCTTCTGTTTATATTGAAAGTGTCTTTTCTATTGATGTGAATATGTGGCATAAATGCCTAAGGACTGTAAGTCTGGAAAAGTTGAGGAAATTATCCAACTTTGACTTATTACCCGAATTTGAGGAAAAGACTTTCAACAAATGTGAAGCTTGCATATAAGGAAAAATGACAAGGAAAGTCTTTCCCAAGGAAACAAAAAGGGCAACAATCCTTTTAAAGATTATTCACACAGATTTATGTGGACCTTTCAGAGTAAAGACACATCGAGAAAAGGGTTACTTTATAACCTTTATCGATGATTACTCTAGATATACATATATATATATATATATCTTTTAGCACATAAATCAGAGGCACTTTAAGTATTTAAAGAATATAAACAAGAAGTGGAAAATCAATTGGGGCATACTATCAAAGTTTTGAGATCAGACAGAAGAGGTGAGTATACCTCAGCAGAATTTTTAGAATTCTGTAAAGACTTTGGTATTATTAAACAAAATACAATGCCTACAACACCTCAACAAAATGGTGTAACTGGTAAGACTTACCAACTCTAACTTGATTGCTTATTGTGAGGATAGTCTGCATAACTTATGCAGTGTGTGTGTGTAGGGGTGGGGTGGGTAGGGGGGGAAGAGAGAGAGAGATTGGTTGTTTATTTACAAATTTATTTTGATTTCATAAGTAGATCTCACAAATGCATGTATTAATGTTCTTGTTTGTATGTGTAGGTATCAATGTTCTTTGTGGGGTAGGAGTGCTCTCCCCACCTTATGCAATCAAAGAAGGTTGGCTGGGTCTTCTCATACTTCTTTTTTTTGCACTTGTCTCCTGCTACACAGGGATGCTGCTTAAGCATTGTCTAAACATCAGATCAGGACTGCAGACTTACCCTGATATTGGTCAAGCTGCTTTCGGCACGGTTGGTCGCCTAACTGTATCTGTAAGTCGCCACTTACATGGCTTCACTTGTCAATTCTCATCGAAACGTGTAGCCTACGCCTAGAGTAAAGCCACGTTTAGATTTATGAATTAAATCTATTGAATCCAGACTCTTAACCAGTGTTGGAAGTATTGATACACAACCCATATTCTAAAGGCCCAATGATACCGTCATATAGATGCATATCATAACATGTTGTAACAAGTAAAAGAACACCATGATACAGGTATGATATATCGATATCTTTCATGTACGATTAAGTAACTGGGAAGGCGCTGCCTCTTTGCATATTTCAACACATTCAGACTAATCTGACATGTTCTGTATTTGGCTTTTGCAGATAATTCTCTACGCAGAGCTGTAAGTTTACAAATGCTGACCCCTGTTTTGTTTGTAACAGTTCCCTATCAATCTCATTATTCATCTAAATAATGTGTGTGTACTCACGCATACACATACATATACATATGTCGCGGTATAATTTTCCTTAGAAACTGAACTAAGTATAAAATGGTGTTATTGGTAGGCCTGCAGTGTGGAGTATTTGATTCTTGTTGGTGACAATCTGGCTTCGTTGTTCCCAAATGCACATATCACCTTAGCAGGGTACGAGCTGAATCATAGTACTCTATTTTCTGTCCTCGCTACCCTCTGTATACTGCCGACGGTGTGGTTGAGAGACCTTAGGATTCTCTCCTACCTGTCAGGTATCTCTCTCTATCCAGTTTTACTTCTTTTCTGTATAAGCATCTGTTGGTTCATCTTGTTTGATTTCTTGGTTTATCGACATCTCAGCTTGTGGGGTGATGCGTCTATAATGGTTACGATGAGCTTGCTATGGGTTGGGGTTGTTGATGGGGTGGGATTTCACAAAGGTGGCAGTGTACTGGATCTTAGAAACCTTCCTGTTGCAATTGGTCTGTATGGCTTCTGCTACTCTGGACATTCCGTGTTTCCAAACATCTACTCTTCAATGAAGGAGTGGGAGCAATTTCCTGCAGTGCTTGTCGGAAGGTATACCTAGTTCATTTGTTTGATTGTGTAATCACCCCTATTTACACATCTTGGTGTGGAGTAGTTTGAAATTCAAGTATTTCTTTCTGAATTCGATAGTCTTTGAAAACTGACTTCAACATGTGGATGCATCACTCAGAGATCGTTATCTCCTTCCACAGTCAAAGTAAAACTTTGATAATGGTTGAAAACCTTTTTCACAGCCAAAATGTAGGTTAAAACCATATTTACAACTTGTATCTTAGATTAAATGTTAAATGCAAACATTTATTGACAATTGCAGTAAGCTATCCACAGACTGCTAATGCACTGCTTTGTCTTCAATTAATAATTAATTGTTTTCTGCCGATGTTGCAGTAAATTAAGATCAAACACAGACTATCATCTTTACATTTCCGAATTGTTTGGCAATTTGATTAGTCCACACAAGTAAGTATCCTCATGACAATGGCTAAAAGAATTTCCGGGTGAAGAATATATATCACGCATATTACAAATATATACTGCATTTTGTACTTGGATGCAGAGAGCAAGTTCCAATGTCACATAAAAGAAAGTGAGATACACCAATCTCTGTATATGTCTTGAAATTACTTATGAAGAAAAGCCATGATCTTCATTAAGCCATATATTTTAGGATTCCACTGAATTGTTTTGGGTCATTTAATGAAAAACTAAGGGAGATTTCACAATAGGTGAGGAATTCATGTTTCTGTTTGTTCATGCATTGATTTTCTGATTCTCGGTACTCTGTTACTAAATCGAACAACTTTAGCCAGATATGGAACCCCCTAGGTAGTGATGATATGCCATAGTGTCAAACTCATGATGCCTATATAGATATGTCGTGAAGCTCAGACTTGGACCAAGCAAGAAAAACTCTTCCCTGGCTCAGTCAGGATTATGTTTCTCCATCATTCAGTAACTAGCGCCATGGAATTTTCTTAATCAAAGGCCTGCTTGGTCGACTTGGCATGGATCAATTGAGTAAATGTAAGGCTAACATCAAGTTTAGACCGTATCACTTCAAATGTAATAATGTGCTGAAGAAATTAACTCGTTCATACTTTCTACCAACTTCCATCTTTCCCAAGACAAGAAGGTTATGTGCAGTTTTCCAAATAACATGACTTGATTAAGTAGATATCATGAAAATTAAAATGATTAAAGTTTTAATGCTTCAATTAGAGTATTTTGCCTTCACTGACGATAAGTCGGTAATATTAGATTCTTCGCAGTTTCTTAATATGTACAGTTCTATATGCTGCTGTGACTGTGATGGGGTTTAGCATGTTCGGCGAATCCATTCAGTCGCAGATCACTCTGAACATGCCTAAACAGTTTGTGGCTTCAAATATTGCTGTCTGGACCACGGTAAACCAAAGCAAGACTATAAATGTCATTATGAATTTCACTAGTTTTGCAACGCTACAAATGTTCAGTGATGCTTGTTCTGCAAAATTCATGCTTGTAGATTGTAAATCCTTTTACAAAGTACGCATTGACAATCACCCCGGTGGCTCTATCCCTGGAAGAGCTATTGCCTTCAGATAAGCTCGAGTGCCATACTTACTCGATAGCGATAAGAACAACCTTAATGTTCTCTACCCTGACTGTGGCAGTAACAATTTCATTCTTTGGTAAGAGTTTTCTTTTATTGGTATCATCTGCATCCTGTTTGTGCAACCTCATGTTAATCGTTTCTCATTCTCTGCGTTGTTTCCTAACAAGCACGCACTCTTTTGGCAGGTTTGGTGATGGCATTTGGTGGGTCCTTACAATGCTTGTAGTAAGTCTTCTGTTATATCTCAAACTAAGAGATGAGCCCGATTCTTTATTCTATTCTTTGTATTCGCCAACTTCAAGATATTCGAATTTCAAATCCACCGGAACTTAGAAGCATGCTTGTCAAGATCTCGAGTAGGATCGTAAAAACTAGCATCTTTTGATCCTTTGGAGGCTGAATCTGTCGCATCGCAAGTGAAGGATCTCATTGTATATGATCTTAACGGGATCTCGATCATGATCTTGCCATCCTTAGGATCTTGCAATCAAGATAATCCAGCTATACAACATGAGAATTATTTTCTTACATATGAAATTCATGAATCATGTGACCAAAGGATTATACTAGACAGCAACATGAGGAGAATCATATATTAAAGATATAAATCATATGATTCTCATGAATTGCATGTATGGATACATACGTACATACATATACACGCCTATTTTTACGCACATACTTACACATATATATGCACACATACAGACATACGTATGTACATATATGTATACTAAAAGGTAAGATCTCTAAGATCATGATCTGATCCCACTATCTTCAACTCTTGGAACCTCAAGCTATCTTAGGTAGGATTGAAACCTTGACAACCTTGCTTAGAAGAACAAAAACCAAAAGATTTAACACCGTTACATTTATTTTTTACTAAGCTTGTTTCTAATTTCTTCGTGCAGGCACTGATCCTCCCATGTGCTTGTTTTCTTATCATATTACGTGGGAAGGTACCTCAGTCTCGGGTAACTACTTAACTGCTAACTTTCATGTGATTTGTGACTCTCCGATTCAGAGTCAAAGATCTGCAGCGATAATACAATACTTGCTTTTCCTGTGGTGAGCCACATGCCTTATTGTTCTCTACCACAGATGATATGGTTGTGGCGTATATATTAGAATAATTATCAGGACTGAAGATCAGGTTAAATCACTCATTGAAGATGGTCCGATCAGTAATAACTGCTATAAGTCACTGTCATGAGTTACAGAAAATTAAGTTGAAAATAGAAATTTTAGATCAACATTCAACATATTAGGTCTGCATAGGAGTCTAGCTTTCACCACGGATACCTTTTTCTAGCATATACAATAATTGGTTCCCATGCTTGACATTTCATTATGAGCAGATTATGTATGAAAGTGACTATTTCTTTGACAATTCATGGTTGTTGTGTCTATTTCAAAATTCATATTGGTGATTGGTACCCACACGGCCATTTGTTTTTTGCCGGTCGCTTTCTCGATCATCATAATCTTTGAATAATTAAGTTTTTTATTTTTATGTGTGCAATCCTTGAGCCTAGTAATCCATTGTTGCGAACATCGTGCACGGTACCACCACATATTTACCAAAGTGGGTAATGATATGGTGTGATACTTATTTTTATTTATTTAATGAAGAAACAATAATTTTGAAAATGAAAATTAAAAAAATCATAAAAAAGAAATATCATAAGATACAACACGATGACATTGTATGATATAATGTAATATACGCCGATGTTGTCCGGCTGTGATAAATGGGTGAAAATATACGCCAATACCACATTGTATGGAATAAGTTTGCATTTATCACAATATCTGTCTCCCTTTTTGTGTTCACTGCAGGGTTTTCTATGTGTTGTTATACTTGTTCTTGGAGTGGCATGCGCATGGTCTGGCACCTATTCTGCCATCACGAAAATAGCTCACAGTATGGATTGACAATGGATATCTTGACCATCCATCGATAAGCTTCAAAGTGTCGTTCACCAACTGGTACCAGTATGGAGAGAGAGAGAGAGAGAGTTCAAAAGCCTTCTGTAATGGTGGAGACTAGAAGAGCGGTTTGACAGCGACATTTTCATACTGGACCCAAGTGGGCGATGTGCCCTATCTTTGTCCTCTGGGTGTATTGCTATAGCAACTTTTGCATCATTGATTTTTCAGATTACAGCTTTACTCACCAACTTATTTAAATGGCTCAGCCATCTATGCTCCTTTTATTCTCTCCCTCTTGTGGTTGTTTATTCTTTCATGAAAGAGAAAAGTAGTTGTACCAAACTAGATGCAGATTTTCAGGGCTGCCGTCATTGCTCTTTATACGATAAAGTGCTGCTCCTGTGCTGTTCTTAGATATTCTTGATGTTGTTCTCATTTTGAACGATTTGAGCTTGTGATTTATTTCTGATAAATCTCCATCCTTGATCTATGCTTGGGAATTCACGAACTTCTGTATTTTTCGCAGTTTTGCGTTCAAATTTTGCTCAATATTATCTTCTCTAATCTAAAAGGTGACACTATTGACAAGGGTTGAAAAAGGGTGTTAAACCATGTAACATCCAATCTCCCATTGTTTCTCACTAGCTCTGTCATAGAGCATTTAGCTCTCAACTGATCCATGAATCAGATATCTTCGCAAGTTCAATAAGCAAATAAGCAAGCTCACCTTTTGATCTCAAACATCTATCTCTTTGATCGAAAGTTTGAGATTTGCAAGGATGTTGCGAGCAACAAGCATCTAGTGTCATAGGCGTATTAGACTTTAAACGAGAAAACATCACAAATAAGCAACAATTATTAAGATGAACCACTACGAAACCCAGCTGGGCGCGTTTTATAGCTGTAATTGCAGAGGCATGTTTATCCCATCTTGAGGAATCAACGTTGGAATAGAGTAACTCTTTTAGCTGAGCAGGTCGTAATCAAGAGATAAACAGACAAATACTTTTCCAATGTGAATGAAGTTATTAAAGGTGACAATGTGTGGCAAACAAGTAAGCTAAGATCCTGAGTTCTCATTTTGCTTCCTCATGTAACTGAAAACATGAGCGCAAAAGGCAGAGATATTTTCCCCAAGACTGATTAGACAGCTCAATAAAACAGAAGGCTATGTTTAATAGTGACAGATTAAAACTGAAGAAGCCTGTAGAGTAGGGCCAATTAAGCAAAGTGAGCTGCTCATGGTTCGGCTCAGCTCAGTAGATGAATGAGCTCAATCATGTTCATTCACAATCTAAAAGAACCAGAACTAGCTGGCTCATAAAGATTTTCAAGCTGAACATGAAGAATGCTTGTTTAGCTATGCTATGCAGCCCATATAATCTCACCTGTTCAAGCATATGGAAATCATTGCTTACTCAAGTCATACAAGATTGTTGAGTATATAGAATTCAACGTACACATGAGCTAGAAATCCATGTTAACCCAACTAATCAATTGGGTGGTTACAATGTAATTAAATGATCAAACCTTTCGATTTTACAAGGAAATAAATTGTATAGAAATAAATATTTTGGTTAGTTTCCAATTAAAAGCTGATCTTTTTCTTAAAATCATATACTGAAACATACAAGTTTTTTAGTGTGATCAGTGAGTCTAACTGAAGTCATGTTAAGCTCCAGGTTTGAACGAGCTTAGTACCAAACAAGAAGAATTTGAGTTGTTGAAAAAACCATATACATACATGAACAAGAATATATGAATCATATGATTCTCATTCATGAACAGGGGTGAAATTTCCTGATGCTAGCAAGAAAGCAGAGTCAATAATGTGGTGTGAAGAGATTGCCTGATAGTAGAATCAGTTAGGGGGTGGGGCAGAAAGTCTACTTAGACAGAACAATGCGAAACTAAAATGAAGAGATGCAGACAATGAAAGGCAAATAACTTTATAGCTTCAAGCCAATATTAGGTGTGGACCTCTCCAGAGTAGGTTCACTGCGCACCAAATAAGTGAAAGATTCAGCTCTGTCTACTACCAACCTCGATTTGATTGATAAAATAGAGGGAAAATGAAAAAAGAGGGGTCTAAATGAACTGAAAAGCTGTTCGGAGTCAAAACTATAACCTCCTGCGATTTCTATAATAAAATTGAAAATTTTGAATATATAACCACTTACTTGCATTATTTATATTAGTATATGTACATAAATGTGCCACCCAGCCCAGCAGATATACGCACGGATACACACTGAACTAAGTTCGATAATTTATACTAGATGAAATCGAACCGAACACCAACTGCTTTTACTTCACTCTGTTAGCTTCAGTGAGTTCCTCGTGTTCGAGTCATTGGTTCAACAGACCAAATAAGAACGAGAATAGAACCAGAGAAACCACGACCGAACCTCGGCCACTTGTTGGCTCAAATTAATTTGCCAGCCCAGAGAGATTCTTTGTGAGAGAGAGATTTGGTTCTTGTGAGTGGTGAACGAAGAAATGGAATGAGTGGAAGGTTGCTGGGTTGGGAAACGAGCCATGGGGGACAGCCAGGCAGACCAAATTGCAGCCACAGTGACTCAAAGCAAAGCCAGGAAATATGGACAAAAGAGGTGGATAGATGCTTTTGCATATTTTCCAATTGGGGAGGTATGAAGCGGACGTATGAAAGGCTAAACTCTTCACACACACACACACACCGAAACGCGGTGTGCGCGTGGGGCTTTCCCAGTCAAAGAAAAGACCAAATGTGGTCATTTGTAGAGCACGGGGTTGATGTCATTTAGAGAGGGAGCAAACAGGGCCACAAGACGACGGTGATGGCTGCCCATATTCCACTGCTTCGGCCCCTCCTCATGATAGTGATTGCCATAAGCATGCATCATCCCACCGATTATGAAGTGTATATATATATATATATATATATATATATATATAGAGAGAGAGAGAGAGAGAGAGAGAGAGAGATGGTAATTAAACAGGCCGATGAACAGAGGCTGTTCATGTTCATGTCATCAGCATGAAATAGTGATCGTGTTTGGCTCATTGCTAGTTTGAGAGGAGACGAGTCGAGTTAGATGAGCTGAGCTCAAGCTGCTGGGTAGAGAGTCATGCGAGCAAACACAAGCTTATTCATTAAACTTGAAACCTTCTTTTTTATTTATGATTTCATTGCAGAACATAAATTCGATGTCGTTTAAGAACACTAAATTTTAAAAGATTTTCACAAATATCATTGTAACTAAAGCTTTTAAACATTAAAAACTTGTTTAAAACTCAACCATTGTACTACATATATGCCCACAACTAGTCAGCCCAACATACTTTTTTAAAATATATAAACATCGAATATGCCCAACTATTTGAGCCCATGTATAGGAGCTGAGCCTGGATGAACACCCATTGCTCATTCTCGGTGATCGATCGGCGAAACAAGCATTAAGACGAGGTGAATTAGGACAATCCATGAGTTGCTCGGTTTATTTACAACTCTCAGTTTAAGACGAAGGATGTGTGTGTGTGTGTGTGTGAGAGAGAGAGAGAGAGAGAGAGTAATTTGGCTATATTTAGTCATCATGTCCATTATTTATGCAGAATACATTCAACATCACGTTCTGCATAATATGAAAACAGTTTGTCTGCATTAGGGCAGCTTTGCTTCAGTATGTTTCATTGAAGGAACCATGTGGATCCTACTAAACGCGTTTTTGGAAAGAAAGATACCTTGACATATTTTAAAGCTAGCTGGAATGAAGATAAAACAGATATATTAACAAATTAAATATGGTACTTATGATTTAATCTAGATCAGCATCAGCAAAAAAATAAAATTGTATTGTTCTTCTATTTGGACAAATTGAAGCAAGCTTTTAGATTAATAAAAGAGACAAAGTAAGCAATCGGTGGGAGATGACCTGTGCGGGCAGCAAAGGGCCATTGTGCTTGTTTCTTAAGCTTCATTGGCATCATTGTGAATGAACTATTTTCCTTGATTTTTGTTGTTAGACTTATAATTTGAATAAATAAAATTTCTGGTGTCGGAACAATCGAGTATCCGACTTCGAGTCTCGGGCACGCGCAGCAGCACCCATGCTCGGCATCGTAATGCATGGGTAAAGTCCATAAAAGCCAATCGGCCATTTTTCACAGAATCTATCAAGAAATTGATAATAGCAAAAATTTGAAAACAAGGCTTTGCTTTTGGGTGGGCGTGTCATTTTTATGTTTCTGATCGTGTTTGTGTCGTGTGCATTTTGTATGCGAAAAGGTCCAACTTAGAACTTCCTAACAATTTTGTATCTCTTTGGGTGGACAGAGACACAAGGTTGTGGTCATGCTTCAAATTGACAATTTCATGTTCTAGGTCGTGTTCGTGTCCTGTCATAATGCTCAAAACAGATCAATCCAAAGACGACCTAACCCTTTTCATGTGACCGTGGGTGGACATGACCAGCACAGAGCTTTTGGTCGTGTTTGTGTTGGTTGTTTCGTGCCTGAAATAGCCATTCCTGCTTTTAAACACCAGTATAGACTTGAAAAAAGATGAACTATCTTTCTTGTTTGTGAAAAAAATTTATGGAGGTATTACATATAGAATTAATGTAGGTTAAATTGATTAAAATAGAGAAGAATATTTTATGTACCAAGAATATACCACTAAAGTTCAAAAACAAATATCATAGAATAACAATTAGACTCACTATGTTACTATGAGTTTTGAGTAGTTATTCATCAACATGTATGAAAATTGCTATGGCAAAAATGAAGATGCTGATATAGATATATGGTCACATAAAGAAGAACCATATATGCAATAACATTATCACAAACAAATCGAGAGTGATAGTAATAGATGATAAAACGAGAGAAAATCATTCAATATGGTTTGGATATGTGGAAAGGCAACCAAATGAAGCTCCATAAAAAAGTACAATAAACTAAATGGTGAAAATGTTAAAAGAAGAAGAGAAAAACTATAAAAATATTAGAAGAAAAAAATAAAGAATAGTTTATGTTGAGTTAATTAGTAGCGTGATACATGATCGAGCTATACGAAAGTGAACAATGAATGTAACCAACCCCATTTAGAGTAGGAAAAGGCTTAGTTGTTTGCAGCTTATGCTCAGTACATGTGAAACAATGACTGAACCTACCAGGTGAGCCAATAGGCTTGTGTTGGCATAGTTGCATGCAAGATCTGAGGTCGCGAGTTCGAATCGCACCCGTTCTCTGACGCGGAAAAGTTAGACATGAATTGCTCAGGCGTGTAAGTACCCCATGTAAGGACTATTATGGTGATGTGTTGGGTGAGATATGACGCAATTGCTTGCAAACCGATTCAAGTGAGGTTTCTGAGCTCGATGACCCAATCGACAGTAACTGGGTCCGGGCACTGAGCTCAGTGGCTTCTTTGGAGTCATGTGAGCTGCCTGGTCTGCACCTGACACAGCACTAGCACTCCTTATACCGTTTGAATGATTTTAACGGTCTGTATTCGCGTCATAAATGCTACGGCAGGGTCACTAGTCAGCGTTATGGTTTTGCAAAGGAGTTGGATCCAACTGGAACCTTTGTGATTAATTAGTCTTGATTTAGGTTTTGCCTCTCTTGAATGGTCACTGGATACTGGATCGAGTCTCTTTCAAGCCAAACCCATTTTTGATTGAGTTGACCCAACAATAAGCATGGTATTTTATTTTAATTTATTTTGTAAAAATAATTCAAAACTTAGAAGATGAAAATATAAAAGAGTTGCATAGTACAGATTATATGATAAATAGACCATAATGACATAATACACACACACACACACACATATATATATATTAGAGAGAGAGAGAGAGAGTAGGCCATGCACACACCCCATCCATGTTTAAATCTATTTTATCATCTCAATATTTTGACCTTTGAAATAAATACTAAAACAAAAATATTAATATATGATATTAATATATCATGTCAATCAAATGATAGAGATGTTTAAGTGGATTTGAATATGAATGAGTGTGGGCATTTATAACATTACATATACTATATACCAATGGGGAGGTTGAAGCCAGATGTGCCTCGAGTATCATACGAATAAGCTGCAACTTGTGAATCACCCCCCTAGCCAGGTGAGCTATTATACGATATAATATTTTCAGCATTGGTTAATATATGTAAAGGGATGATGCGGTGGAAGGCAAATCAAGCATCTAATTTTGGAAGGATATGCAAGGTGTTCTTTCTATGAATAAACAAAAATTCCTTTACACTCAATTATTACTGGACAACCATGTATTTTAAATGCTTTTGCTTTGAATAATCTTTTATGTAAATATTTGCTTCTTTTGAAGTGTTCATGCTAGGACAATGATCCCCCTACTCGGCCGGTGGAATTTGAACCCCTAGAGGAGATAGTATAGTTTTAATTGGATCATTAAATAGTTAAGGCTCTCATTAAGACCCCATTAAAAGGTGCAGCACAGTTTGGTGCCTTCTCTTAGGGGTGTTTAGCCATATCCGGATATTAATAAATTTACAAAGAAATCCATATATGATTATCTAATTGTCGATCAGCTTATCCAATCGGGTAACCCTTCTAGAGGTGTGGATCGATCTATCCGTGGCTGATTGATGCCTCTTGGCACACCAGGTCATGCATCTCAAGGAAAATTTTTGCTCAAACAACCACTAATCGAATCATTTTATGAATAATCCATGGTTAATGCCTTGATCATTATCAAACTCAGGTATGCATGCTCATGTATCGAACTCATAACCTTCAACTTGTGAGTCGAATTTCCTAGCCAGGTAAGCAAATACTCTTAGTGCAATCCCAACCCTAGATAAGTTCAGCAAAGCTGTAAATTGAATCAAAGGACCATCAATCTCCTCAAAACATAAAAGCCAAAGTATATGAGGCCCACAATTGAAAAGCTTCAAGATCTACTGTTTGATTGGGGTAAAATGCTCCGTGTGCATTTACAATCCAAGGACAAAATTCAATTTCCATTTACCTCACTGAGTAGATGTCTGCTTAATCCCTCTTGACCATAAAAAAAAGTCTTCATTCCATATGTTTTTGGTTCATTGACTTGGGTCAAGGTCCTTGCAAACAAAACTATTAGGTACTCCGGGTCGATGGGTCGGGTTCACCTTGGTCATATCCAATGAAGGTCAACCTTGCCAATTCCATCTATTTCTTTTTTTTTTTCTTGTCCTTTTGGAACCCAAAGGTGATCCCCTCGGGTCAGGTTAGGTTCAGTGACTTGTAGAAACAGTACATAAAATTTCACCTCACACTGATCGCGAGTCAAATTCATTCAATTCTTCCCTCAGAAATGGATACTTTTTCCCTTTTGAAAACCTCTTCTTTGGCTCATATATATATATATATATATATATATATTGAGGGATGCTAGAGACTTTGTGATGTCAAACTCTACTAGACAATATAGATCAAGTTGTTCATCAACATAAAAGTTCGAGGTCATTTAAAACACATGAGTAAGTTAAATGTGACTCAAGATAAGTGTTTTGATCACCCTGTCCAATTGATCATATCATTGATCAAATAATACTTAGTACGAGAAACTATCTAACAACTCTCTCGATATATACGTCAGTCATATATAATATGTAGAATATGTCTTGTATATGTGTAGTATAATATACATATGCATACTATATATTATAATACATAAATATTGTACAATTGGATCTTTCGAGCTGACAGATCTGATCTGGGTTGCCTAAACCTCAAACCGTAATTTGGGTCGGGTTGTCAGGTTGGGTCCAAATTAGCACCCCTAGTTAAAGTCAGGTTTTCGACTTATCACAGAACCAGGTTAAGAAGAAAAAGTTGTTTTCCCCACACCAGAGAAACCCGACTTTTAATCAACAAAAAAGATAAGGAAACCTGATTTTTCAATACGTCATCTTCCAAGTGGCCCGCTAATCAAAGAAATAAAAAAGATAAACTCCAAATTTGCAAACCCAATTAAAACCCCGAATCTGCCATCCCCAAATCGACCGCCTTAGTGATCTTTCTCGGCACCCACATGCAGACTCTATCTCTCTCTCTCTCTCTTTATATATACTTCCCCTGCTCACCGTTTGCCCAACTTCATCTTAATCTGCAATGGCGTCGTTCACTCTGCATCGGATCCCACCATGGCTCTTCTTCTTCCTGATCGTCTTCCTTCCGACCTCTTTCTGCTCACCTTCGAAATCCATCTTTCTCCCTCTCCAAACCATGAAAATCCCATCTTTAAATCTCCCAAAACCCACAAGCAAGCTCCTTTTTCAGTACAATTACAGTCTGGTTGTTCCTCTGAAAGTGGGTTCGCCCCCTCAAGAGCTCACCATGGTCGTCGACACCGGCAGCGAGCTCACTTGGCTCGAATGCCTCCCTTCTTCCAACCTCACCACCTTCAACCCCAACAAATCTACGTCCTATTTCCCCCTCTCTTGCGACTCGGACGCCTGCAGGAACAAGACTCGGGATCTGCCTTCGCCCACCATGTGCGACTCGGATCGACTCTGCCATTTCACTCAGTGCTACGCCGACGGTTCGACCAGCGAAGGCAACCTCGCCGCCGAGACCGTCTCGCTCGGCGGATTCACCGTGCGGAGCCTGGTTCTTGGCTGCGCCACCTCGAGCTATAGCTCCACCAGCACCACCAACAAGCCCACCACTGGCCTCATGGGGATGAACCGAGGTGCACTCTCTTTTGTGTCTCAGATGGGCTCCCCTCGGTTTTCTTACTGCATCTCGGACCACTCTTCCTCCGGTGTGTTGGTCATCGGCGACTCGGACCCGGTTTTCGTTCGGACGCTGAACTACACCCCCTTGGTTGACATATCTCTGCCTCTTCCGTATTTTGATCGGGTGGCTTACTCGGTTCAGTTGGTGGGAATCAAGGTGGCGGAGAAGGTCTTGCCTTTGCCGAAGTCGGTTTTCGAGCCAGACCATACCGGCGCCGGCCAGACCATGGTCGACTCAGGCACTCAATTCACTTTGTTGCTGGGCTCGGTCTACACGGCCTTGAAGAATGAGTTTGTGCAGCAAACAAATGGGACGCTGAAAGTGTATGAAGACACCAATTACGTGTTTCAAGGAGCGTTTGATTTGTGTTACAGATGGGGCGATACGACGCTGCCGAGCCTACCGCCGGTGGTCTTGATGTTTCGGGGTGCCGAGATGGAGGTCGCCGGAGACCGGCTGCTTTACAGGGTCCCTGATAGATTGGGCGTCTTTTGCTTCACGTTCGGGAACTCGGACTTGGTCCCCGTGGAGGCCTACATCATAGGGCACCACCACCAGCAGAACATGTGGGTTGAATACGACCTAGAGAAGTCGAGGCTCGGGTTCGGACCAGCTCGGTGCGACTTGGCCGGGCAGAGGTTGGCTCAGGGTTTAGGGGTTTAGATGTGTGTTTTTTCCTCTGTAAAACATATTTCTGCTTATACCTTTTTTCGAGTTTTGGTTGATCAATTGACCGAACTCTTTTGTACAGTTGACTTTTTATAATCATTTTGTATAATATATTAAACTCTGGTATATGGTCTGTCTCAAGCCCCAATAAAAGAGGAGGATTGCGTTAGGCTTTTGACCTAACAATAAGCGTAAAATTTTGTTGAACTTATTTATTATTAATTCTACAAATTGTAATAGGTTTTGTAGAAACAAAAATCCATCTCCCGGCCCAAGTAGTATGGAAAAAGGCCTAGTTGTTGTTGGAAGTATTTAGGATCTTGGCTGTAGACTTAACTTTGAATATGTTAACGTGTTACTTGGTGAAGTTATTAATATGTACACCCACAACTCATTTTAACATTGGTATGAAGCATGCTCCTACCTCTGTTTTTGCTACTTCTTGTTACATGCATGCACGTACACACAAGTTTGCAGTTGTGTGTATGTGTGACATGAATTCTTACCTTTCATTTGCCTGAAGGGGCACGCGGCATTAGTTTAAGTATTTTGGGCTTCTAAAATTGAAGTCAAGAATTTGAGACCCAAGTGTTTATCTCAGTGCCATGGCTCGACCCACTCTAATATTAAAAAAATTAAAATATAAAGGAATAAGGAAACATGTACATCGATTTAATTACACAATATATAATAACATGATAAATATATTAGACATTTATATATATATAAAGGGGGAGAGAGAGAGATTCCCGATCCTTCTTATGAGTCAAGAATAAAGTAAAAGCAGACTGGTCAGTTCCCGTGGCCCGCCGATTGGGTTATGCACGGTAGAGTGGGTCCGTTTCATCTTCCTATCAACATCTTACGGCTCGACGGATTCCACGTGTCCAGAAAGTCCATCAATCTTCTTTTATCTTTCGATGTCCCAGCTCAACGTGTGAGGCTGACACTCCAAATCTGACAGTTTCCTGCAATGCAGTCAAAGCCCTAGCACCCCCAAACCTAACCCTCAACTTGATAATAAACATAATCTCATGCTAAAAGCCTCAATTTACAGCATTAGTCATTTATAAATATATGGGCCCGGTTTGAATCGGATCCTAGCAGAACCGAACCCAATATACTTCTCTTCTTCAGTAAACCTTCATTGATCTCCATGAGTCCTCCCATTTTATTAGAAGATTGATCCTAAATATTTAGAATTATCTTTCTTAAATATTGTGCAACAATTTCCATTAAAATTTTGAACTTGCATTCAAGTTTTCTCCACAATTCAAGTTTAATACGATTTTTGATCTGGTATTTTATTTTATCAAATACAATAACGAGTTCGGGCAAATAGAAGCCAACCCCAAACCTGAATGGTTGTAGCATGTACAAGCATTTATCATCTTGCTATCATCCTGTTCATATGTATCTATCAATGAATTGAACAGATCTTGCTAATCGTTTGACTTAGATGCACTAAAATCTTTTTAGTGGTCCATATGCAGGATAATCAAAATGGTCACGGAGCTGCATGCGTAAGAAGCCGACTGTTCAAGCATGGTTAGTGACTGGTATTCTAATGGAGATATACACTATGATTGAGCCAGGGAATGGAATGGAACCCACCAGCCATGTTGGCCATGATAACCGATGGCCGGGTCTTTATGAACTCGATCGAGCCCTCTGCAAATGGACTCGTTCAGTGGCTGCAACCTTAGAGACAATTGCATTTACAAGTTTTAATTAGTGGTGCTAGATGATTCACCCGACCGTTTGGCATCAATTTGTGACTGATGCAAAGCATGGATCCGTAGCACTAAAGCCTCATTCATTTAGAGGCCCCGTTTGAGACAGCAAGGTCTCTCTCTCTCTCTCATATTATATATATAAGGGGGAATGAGGATATTAGAAATAAATTGAGAGTGATACCAATATATGATAAAATGAGAAAAAAACTGTTTAAGATTATTTGGACACATAGAAAGAGAATTAAATAAAGCACTAGTAAGAAAGTATAAAAATCTAAATGGTGAAAATGTTAAAAACAGAGGAAGCTAACAAAATAAAGAATGACCTACCTTATGTTTGAATTAATTGTTAGTATGACACATGATCGAGCTCTATCGAAAAAAGAATCCATGTAGGCCACCCCATTTGCTATAAAAAAAACTTTGTTGTTATTATATATACATATATGTGTGTGTGCATGCACGTGCGTGTGTGAGCTTGCTTCTCTTTTACCAAACAGGTGTACAACTGAGCTAAGCATTTTCTTAATGAGTCTGTCACCTTTTGTGCAAGCTCGATTAGGCTTGTTACACCCTTACTAGCAAATGGAAAAGGAAAAGTTCAACTACTGTCTAGTGAGAAATTGCTTCGGTTTGGTTGATATTGAAAACTTCAGATGCACTGTCATTAAACAAAATGTTTATGAGTGTACGAAATCATAGCGACCAACGTAGAGAAACTCTTCTTTCTTTGTTCACGTCTGTAATATACGGATTGAGTCGATCATGAAGTCTCTTTATGAGCATGTACCATTGCAGTCATGGTTTTGAGTCAGTGAGAAACCTTTTTCCTTTTCGCTGGTAAAATATTACTCCATCACCACGAGATTCATGTATGTTACAAAGATTGCCTCACTATCACGTCTCTCTCTCTCTCTCTCTCATTCTCAAAAGAACCTTATTGTTGAAGGTCCCGAGTTTGACCCAGGTTGAGTGCATGTACCCAGCTTGTATCTACCGTTCTATTTCATCTCATTCTAGGTTTGGATTACGAGAATTTGCTGTTGCTTTTGACTTCGTGTCAAGAGAAACTGCTTGTATTCGTCGAGCTAAATGCCGGTATGACCCGAGATAGGATAGGGTGGTGAGAGAAGACTTGGTTTTGTTTAGACTAGATAAAGAAGAGGGATTTGTGCTCAACCATGCCTCAATGTATTAGAGAAGGCAATAAGTTCATGGCATCTCATGCTTCAAGCTATTATTCATTTGTCGTTCTCGATTATATTTGAGAAATAAACTTACTCTTGACACCGAAAAATTGAGAAGGATACATGAAAAGCTCAGGTTTAAAAAGAGAAACATATTGGCGACACCACTAACAAAGGATAGTAAAGAAGATGATGAAGGAGAGGAAGAAAAATCTCTCAACTCAGTTAAGCTTGTCTAACGATGTGCATGAGTGTTCAAACAGGTTGCTCGGCTAAAGGTTAGCTTGACTTAGTGGCATAGAACAAAAGTGTTAAGTTCCATTTTATCATTCTTAAGTCTCATTTATTTTTTTTAAATTTGTGACTTGTACCATTGAAAACTAATTTGAAAGGTTGGAAACCGTCTTATTGGAATTGTTTAAGAAAGTTGAATTACTTGAATTGAGCCGTCTTAGAAGGAGCGAAATAGAAATTTGAAAACCTTAGCCGTCTTATTGGAATTGTTTCAGATGAAATTTGCTTGGGATTGTACGAAAGCCCGACCGCTCGCCCAATGTCAAATTGATTTGGGGGAAAGCGAGTCTCCGGGTATTGGGCACCCTAGCGAGCCTCGTTGTTCTTCGTCTCCCTCGTCGTCGGGTCCTCCCATTCGTGACGGGGACAACTAATGACCTGTTGCGTCTCTTTTTCTCCTCTCGTGCCTGGTTGGACTCTGCACACACACACTCATACGATTCCTGCCGTTCTTCGCTGTAATTTTGTCAGGAAATCGTCTCGTTCTTCAGTCTTCCTTTCTTTGGTGGTCGGGTTTTTCTTCTTCGGCCAGGATGCCAAGATCGCCTACAAGGCAGTGCACTGAAGCTGCTCATAGAGTTCTCACTTTCTCAGGTTTGATCCTGTGCCTGAATTATGAAACCGTATGATATGCATCTTTATTGATATGGATGAGGCTGGCTTCTTAGATGATATGTTGTGGAAACTAGGATGTTGCATTTTTTTGGTGGTAGGTCTAGTGATGAAATGGAATATCGAGAGATTGACATAATATGGATGTAAATTTAGTGGTCGCTCTTTACCATGTCAGTGACGTCATTGCCTCTAACTTTGCTTCTATTAGACGGCATATTGCTCTTGACGGAAAAGACATCGGGAAGGTGCAAACATTGCACAAATTAGTTCACATTCTCACCAGATCGAAGACTAGATAAAAGCATGCATGGAGTGTCGAACCCGACACTGGTGCGACACCGACACCGTGTCAGTGCGGCATGTCAAAAAAATTTTGTAAATTTTTTTTTTAACTCACGGATAAATGGGTCTGGATAATGAAGATTGATTTGTTTATTATGATGAAATTAGTAGTATTTTACCATTTATATGTTTTGCTTTAATATAAAGTTGTCAACTTACTATTGTAGCTTTATACAATATAAAGCTGCTTAAATGATTTTGGGTGTGAACAATTGGACTCCATACTGTATGCCTTTGCACAGAATAATCTCTGTCACCAAACACATTTAAAGACCAGGAACATTGCCAGATCAATAGAACGGAAGAGTATGACATCACTAGTGGATCCTAGCACAAATACTAGTATATGTTATATCCTACAAAAGATCTTGAAACTCTTTGAATCCATAACTTGGATATTTTGCAGCTCGTAAAATTACTGTAAGTTTCAGATCATTATGAGGGAACTTGCTAATTGATACCTACGTGCACCCAAAATTAGCAAATACTAGTTGTATTATGATTGATTTATGTAACTTGAATATTATATACCCTAAACGTGTCGCCGCACCCAAAATTTTTGAAATTTGCCGTATCCCGCACCCGCACCCATGTGACATAGGTAATGGTGCTACGGTTTCAAAAATGTTGATTTTGATTTGTGCTTCCTATAGAAATATCTGCAAATGTGTTTTGAGAGGAAGACATTGATTCACTTATAAAATAATCTAATTGGACGTGGAAAAGCAAGATGCCAGAATAATTTATGCCTATATACATGAACAAAGGTGAAATTTCAAATTATTCAAACCATCAAGGGACACTTTAGAGAAGCCCCATAACATTATACTGCGTTATTTACTTATTACATCTTCTAACGAAACACTGTAGGGTAAAAAGAAGAACCTATACATAGTGTTTATTGTCTTCGGAGAAGGCACCTTTATCTAGATCAATTTTGAAAAGACATGCATAATGCAGCTATTTTAGGAACATGAAAGGATAAGTGAATGGGTACACCAAGGGTCAACACTAAGTCCGTATGTCGTTACTTTGATTATAGATGAAGTAATAAAGCTCATTAATCAACCTAGTGCAAGTATGCACAAACATTATGTTGGTGAATGAGATGGGGGGAGAAGTTGACATAAAACTTGAACTATGAAGAGGAAGTCTAGATTGAAAGGCTTTTGACTTAATACAATAGAGAAAAGTGAAAACACATGTCTAATTCAAGGACAATAATTCAGTACACATGTGATATCAAAGTTAAAATTAACAGACATTATATCATGAGGAGATATAAATACTTACGTCAGTGTTCCAACCAGTGTTGTATGTGTCGATATATAGCCAGTTCTTTTGCCTTCATAATAGGGTATGGGCGGTACATGTCGAAAGACTCGATACACATCATACTTTTTTTAAAATATTAAAATCCAGAGAATATTCCTAAAAATTTCCAAAAATCCTAAATAAATACAACAACAACTAAGCCTTTTCCCATACTAGACGGGGTCGGCTACAAAAATCCTAAATAAATGTTCACAAAAAATTCTAAGTAACCCCCAAGATTGTCAAAAATGAAGAATACACATTCCTAACAATTAACCATAGAAAGCATCCATTATGTGAATCATGAATAAGTTAATAGCAATTACAATGTTATGAACTTACGAACTAATAATAATAAAATGGGTCAATTTTAAAATTCAAACGATTCTTTATTCAAACTTCAAAGCTCAAACCATTAAGATAGTCATAAATAAAACCATAATAAGTTACTAGTGGTATTGCATATCATCATCACAAAAAACTCTTAAAGTTATGAACTAAAACCCAATGCGCAAGACCATGGTAAAACCATGATTAACTGCCAACACTCAGAACCATAAAACATAGCAGGTCTAATTGCTTCTCTATAATATTTACTTTTCAACTTTAATGGTATCTTCTTATCACATAGAATACCTGATGATCCTCTCCATTTTAACCAACCATCATTAATTATATATATAACATCTCCATCAATTCTTTTATTACTCTAAAAAATTGACCCTAAGTATTTAAAACTTTCCTTGTGAGGGATGCAATGTGTGCTGATCTTAATTTCTATGTCCTTTGAAGCAACCAAACAATCAAACTTACAACAACAACTAAGCCTTTTCCCATACTAGATGGGGTTGGCTACATGGATTCTTTGTTTCCACAAAGCCTTATCACGTACCATGCTAGCAGATAACTTAATATAAACTAGATCATTCTTCATAGTTTCTTTCCAACACTTTTGTGGTCATCCCCTATGTCACACGGGTGCGGGATACGGCAAATTTCAAAATTTTTGGGTGCAGCGACATGACTAGGGTATATAATATGATATATTATATATAATACTCAAGCTAGAACAAGTGAGCCATCAATTAACATAAGTATATGACAACAATAAGTACACAACTTTATATTAAAGCGAAACATAAACGGTAAACAACTACTAATTTTATCATAATACACAAATCAATCTTCACTGATTCAGACCCATTTATCCAAAAAGACCTGAACTTCAAAGTCGGTGCCAGATTTGGAAGCATAGAATATCCACACAAAAGGAAGTGAAGAAGGTCTGCATTGAGATATTTTCTCTGTTCATCGGTGGAGTTTCATGTGAGATGACGGAAGACAAGGTGAAGGAGTATTTTGGAAACTATGGTGAGTACAACTTCCATGCCCAAAGTTCACTACGTGATTTATAGTCACGTAAAAGCGAACCTAGATGTAGTTCCCTAATTAATTAAAAGCAAATAAACATACAACAAAGAAGATCAAATGACCGATAGCAAAAGTTAGAGATAACAAGGAAGAAACATCGAACTCCACCTTTAGCAAAAGGTATAAAAAACACATATTTTTTGTGAAAAACATATCCATGTGTTTCATTTAAAGTATGAGCATACACATGCACATGTAAAATTCAAACAAATTAACCAAATCCTGTCCTCACAAGCCGATCAACAAAACTCGAACTCGAAAAAAAATCCTCTCTTGAAGAAAAAAGGTTCAATCTTTAAGCACCAAACAAACCCCCAACAGCTACATAATGAGAGAGAGAGATTGTCACTTTACGATCCACTGCAATGAACATGAAAGCTAATTAAAATCCATGAAGACATTCAAAACCCAAACATTAGAGCACAAAAAATGAGAAATTGAAATCATTCGACCAGACCAGCCACATAAGATCCGTATGAATTCATGAGTGAATTTCAGAATGAACATAACTCAGACATGTTGAAAATCATAAACCCCACAAAATCGATCATCAATAACCCCCCACCGATGACGAATCAACGAACAAAACCGTCATCCAGCTCCCCAAAAGCCCATATAGAAAACCCAAAATTCGGAATTTCCTAGAACGCCTATTAATAGAAAAAGACTATAAATAAACATTAACGAACACATAAGCAAGATACATGAAAAGAAAATATAGGAAGATTAAAGGAAAAACACTCACAGGAGTCCTTTGAGAGACCTTCAATGAATTCGTTAACCATGAACTTGAGATTCCTTGTTTCCACTTCTTCCATAGTCATAGTTGTCTCCCTCGCGTTCAACGCAAGAAAATCTCTCTCCATAATAATTAATTACGACAACTATTGAGAAATACTACCGAAGGAAAAGAAAAAATGAAAATCCCAAATATAATAAATCGAAGGGACGAAATCGTTGCTCTCAACAACTAGCAATGGCACAAAAAGAGAAACAAAATCAGAGGCACGAGACCTTTCTCTCTTCCATTCCCTTTCTCTGCTTCTCCCTTTAAGCCGCTCACCGAAAAAAATCGTGACCATGTAGAAATAATAACATCACGCTGTATAAGCAAAATCAATATCCTTGTCAAAATCAATAACACTCAATTATGAGCATGAAGCCAATCATAATAATTATCTATAAAAACGAAATCAACTCAGACTGTGTTTTTAGTAGCATAAGGGCATTTAGAGAGGGGATGATCATATCGCAGTCGAGAAGAAACCAATACGTGGAAGAGAGGGGATAATGATACTGCAGTCGAGAGGAACGCAGGCTCACAGAGGAACGAAGGCTCATAGAGGAACGCATGCTTGAAGAGGAACGCAGAGGGTTTTTTTATACTAGACCTAAAAAATCTATCAAGTATAACTCGGACACGTTGACCGCACCCAAAATAGGCTCCGACATGTTGATCATGTTTGAAAAACAAGACACCGTGTCGGTGCCGCATAGATGATTCCATAATTTTGAAAAGTCATTATGATAATTCTTAATACTTAAGTTGCTTTGCTTAAACGTTATCATTTTTTCCATCAAATAAATTTGGAAAACAAAGTCATATTGAGAATGATTTTTTTAAAAATACTCCCATGTTTCAAATAACTCCACCCATGTAAGGGATCACCCTTGCATTGCCGGTCCCAAGCCTGGATAAAGGAGGAGGGTTGTGTTAGGCTTTCGATAGCCAGCGTAAAACTTCGTCGGATTTTATAACACGGATTACAAAAATTATGGGCATTGCTTTGGGGCGTTCCCGCCTAGCGACATGCTGTAGAGCCCGAATGTAGTAATAAGTAAGCAAGGACCACTACATTTTCGCCCGAATGTAGTGAATCAATTGCAGAGACGGTTCCCACATCATAGACGGGTGTGGGTAAAGAAGTTAGTCCCACTACATTGCCGCCCGAATGTAGTGAATAATTTGCAGAGAGGGTCTCCGCATTAAGATTCATATTGGTTCTTGGAATATCGGAACATTATCCAGTAAGCTAATGGAGGTGGTAGATACTATGATTCAGAGAAAGATTCATATTTTATGTTTACAAGAGAAATGGGTTGGAGAAAAAGCAAAGGAGATAGAGGATACATGTTTTAAATTATGGTACTCAAGTAAAGAAAAGGCTTGAAACAGAGTTGGTATTATCATAAACAAAGATTTAAAGGATAGTGTAGTAGACATACAACGATATGGTGACCGAATCGTGACGTTAAAATTAGTGTTAGGAGCAGAGGTTTTGAATATAGTTTGTGCTTACGCACCCCAAGTAGGACTAGAAGATAGTATAAAGACAACTTTTTGGGAAGAGTTAGATAAGGTGATTCAAAATATTCCACAAAGGGAGATGATTCGTTTAGGAGGAGACTTAAATGAACATGTCGGTAAAGAGGCATTAGGATATCAAGGTATTCATGGAAACTTTGGTTTTGGGGATATAAATGAGGAAGGTAGGGAGATTTTAAATTTTGTTATGGCATTTGATCTTTTTATAGTCAATACAATCTTCAAAAAATGGGATGAACATTTAATTACTTATAAGAGTGGCTTATCAGTAATTAGGTATTCTTTGTGATAAGAAGATACCATTAAAGTTAAAAGGTAAATATTATAGAGCAGCGATTAGGCCTGCCATGTTTTATGGTTCTGAGTGTTGGCCAGTTAATCATCAACATGTACAAAAGATGTCTGTGACAGAAATGAAGATGTTGAGATGGATGAGTGGTCATACAAGAAAAGACCGTATACATAATGAGGTTATTAGAAACAAATTAGGAGTGGCACCAATAGAGGATAAAATGAGAGAACATCGTTTAAGATGGTTTGGACATATAGAAAGAAGATCAAAAGAAGAACCTGTAAGAAGGTTAGAAAAACTAAATTTGGAAAGTATTAAAAGAGGTAGAGGACGACCACAAAAGTGTTGGAAAGAAACAATAAAGAATGATCTAGCTTATTGGGAGTTAACTGCTAACATGGCACACGATAGGGATCTGTGGAAACAAAGAATCCATGTAGCCGACCCCGTCTAGTATGGGAAAAGGCTTAGTTGTTGTTGATAAGAGTGGCTTATCACAAACATAAATTGATTACTTTATTTGTAGAAAAAAAGATAGAGAGTGTTGTAATCCTAACCAATCGTCAATCACACAATCAAAGAAACACTAAGAGACCAATTGACCAAATGCTTGGTATTTTAATACTCAAAGTAAGTCTAATAATCAAACACTCAAGAAGTCAAATCAAATATCCAAAGTGCTGCAAAACAACATATTTATTAAGTAATGAATGAGCTCTATTTATGGAGCAAGATGAAGAAAATACAACATTATGAGATCAAGAGAGAGAGAGTGGGCCAACGGCTAGTTTGGGCTCGAGCTTTAGTGGCCCGGCCAAGCTAAGATAGTTTACGGGCCCCATTGGCCCATACCTATCACATACTTTAACATGAATGTTCTTTTTTGCTCTAAACTGTTTCATAAGATGTTTCAATAGGTGAATTGCTTCAAAAGTAGATCTGTCATGCATGAATCCAAATTGATTCTTTGTTGTACTCGATACTTGTCTTAACCTACATTCGATAATTCTTTCCCATGATTTCATAGTATGACTCACTAACTTTATACCTCAATAATTCACATAATTTTGAATGTCTGCCTTGTTCCTATATATGGGAATAAGTGTACCCACTCTTCGTTCTTCGGGCATCTTTTGGGTTTTCTATATTTTATTAAATAATCTTGTAAGCTAAGTGAGCCCCATCTTTCTTAGGATTTTTCATCGACTTCATTCTTTTAAATACGTCGATAGAAATTGCGGTTTATATACTTTTTTGATTTGGCTAATTCTCCTAAGCTAATACTAACATATGTATTTTCATTAAAAAGCTTATAAAAATATTTTTTTCATCTATTTTTGATATCATCATTTGCTACTCAAATATTCTCATCCTCATCTTTGATGCATCTAACAAAAGTAAGATCCTTAGTGTTTTTCTTCTTTGAGTTCATCATGTGTAACATTCATTATTTTTCTTCTTGATATAATGTAAGTTGTGCAGTTAGTCAGTTGAACAAATATTTCAGATAGTAGTTATTTGGTTATGAGTTCTTATTTTTATGTTCCAATCTGTTCATGTTTTTGACTGAAAGGGCATAAGGTTTTCTGCAGAGGCATTGGTCACTTGCTTATTTTCGAGCTCTGGTTGATTGCTTGCAAAATGAGCTTTGTTAACTAGAGCAGATATCGAAAGTGTTTTTTCTAAATTTATACCAGAAAGTCGATCTGTGGTATGGTAATCTTCATATGTTTTTTCTATGCTGCATCTATGTGGTTATAGAGAGGCATCGTGTTCCATAGAACCAAACTAAATTGTAATGCCTGTGGAAATACTAATACAAAATTTTGCAGCGGATGGACGTTAATACAAACTCAATGGCTTTTCTTATTACAGGTAACTTTGTTGTTTGATTGGCAAAATCAATATCTAACAATATCTTCCAGTTTTCCTTTCTTTGCTTTTTCAATGTTGTTTCTTTTTGTTCTTGCAGTTCTTTTGCTGTTCATGATTTTAAGTTCACACCAAATGTCCCCAAATTTTCTGGTATATTTTGATAATTTGGGGATCATTGTTGTTGATCAATTCAAGTATGTTTTCATTTACTTATAGCCGATTAAATCTTTGTAGTTATGGATAGGGCTGTGTGTGTTCTTGATGGCCACAACCCTTAAGATGTATGCGACTTGCCAGCAACTTCAAGCTCAGGCAGCAGCAACAGCTAATGGTCTATTTGGTCACACAGAGTTGAGGGTACACATGCCTCCATCGATGGCATTTGCTACAAGAGGTCGATTACACGGTCTCAGACTCCAGCTGGCTCTGCTGGACCGAGAACTTGATGATCTAGGTACAGGAAACAACTTAGATGGATATGGTTCTTCTCGTGCCTCATAACATTAGGCTATAGATGGAGATCCAATCACTCCCGCTCTGGAGGACAACTTTAATGTGGCCTATCTTTGTGCACATTTTGCAGATTATGATGCTCTGAGGGCACTTGACCCAGATAATTCACCTGAAACACAATCAATGACCGAGGAAGAAATTAACGCCCTCCCTGTTCACAATTATAAGGGTCAATCTGATCCAATATGTCACACCCGCTCGGGTCGCGACCATGACTCGGCCCAAGCCGATGCCACGTGGCCGCTTCTCGCGCGGGCGTGATGGTGAGCAGTAACCGAATACAATACTAATTTAATTCAAAGGTGCAGGGCCCACCTAACAATAACCCCGAATAAAAAGATTTTATAAATCGTTTAACACTTATCATACCATCTAAAATATAGAGAGGTCACTCAATTTGACTCCTACTCTGCTCCGTATGTCTTGGAAGTGCTAGCTTCAGGATAAAATGTAAGTAGGGAGGTTAAACATCTTTAAACATAAATCATACTAAAAGCATGCATAATTTCACAAAGCACAATTTCACCTTTAAATCATGACCTCAAATTCATACGCACACACTCGCGCACATGCATCCACACATCATTAGTTACGATAATTACAACCCATACTGAGTTTGCCCCAAAGGCCATGGGAGTCGTCCAACCCTTCCTAACATGACCTCGCTAACCCTATCGACGACGGTAACCACGCCGACTCTCACGACAGAGTGCTCGGGAACACACCCTATATTCGCCCCAAGCTGGATCGCTCGAGGAAGCTGCAAGTCTCTAGAGACCCCACACAACCCACACAAGTATGACTCGTATATTCACACATCATTACATTTCTAAAACCAATTACAGTTCATCACATTGATAAATCATATCCAGATCCACGAATATCCAAAATCAAATCCATATCCATACAACATTTAAACAACATTTAAATACCATGTTCATACAACACATGCATATCGAAATATGCTCTTTATCAATCAATGTCATAAACATGTTCTATTTAAAAAGCATATCAAATAACCCATAATTGTGAATAACATTTTATAAACATCAATAAAACATTTATAAATCATGCACATTTAAATCTATCTAAAATAAGTAAAATCACTTATAGCATGATTATGTAAAAGAATGCATAACCCCCTACCTGAAGAAGCGCTAAGATCCAGTCTCCAAGCCACTTGGTCACTCTTATCACCACCAAATCCTCCAATTTTAATCTCTAAACAATTACAAATAATTAAAATATTAAACTTTATTTAACTACAAATCTAACACAACAAACCGTATCCAAATCAGATCTCAAATGACTCTAAAATCACCCAAAACCCAATTTGGATCTATTTAAGCTATCCGGGATCCAAAATGACACCTAGATCCATATACGATCCAAATTAAGTGACACAGTAGGTAGCCTGTGTCACTGTGTCAACACAGAACCTGTAACTACTGACACAGGTCCTGTTTCTAACCTAGAAACCCATTTCAAGACACGACCTAAACTTTACCCATTCCCGACGCAGAACCTGTTTTGATACAGAACTGGTTCTTAACATGCGACATAAGGACACAACACGAATCAGTGTCGGTTCATGGCATTCCGGACACGACATGTCGTGTCCGTCACGACATGACACGGAAATAGGGACACGCCCAAAATGGCCGGTTTCCATGATTTTGCGGCATTGATTTCGCCGGTTTCTGGTGATGATTAAGGCCGCCAAAGGTGGCCCACTCTTCGTCTACCTATCCTCTTTCGACCAATGCCAAGAACAACCACTGGCGGTGGCATTTCGCCAGAAAACAGAAATGAAAAGAAAAAGTTGTAGAAAATGAAAAATCTGACGAATCAGAACCGTTTTCTGGACGAATCGACACCCCCAACTTATCCAAACTTGTCAAAACACTTTGTGCTACCTCAATGCTTCGACCCAAGCCCAAAACGATGATTATCAACAAGTTTTTCATGAAGAATCGAAAGAAAAATGAAAATCAGAAAAATGGGTAAACTCACCGGATTCTGGCCGATTTTTTGTCGATACTCGGTGTTATCATCTTCTCCAGAGGCTGCCCCAATCTGTCTCGAGGATGTCCACTGTGGAGGCCTCTTTTAAAGGCTGTTAGATCCCAAAACAGGTGTGCATTGACAGCCATTGTTGTCTCTGCACAACACCCAGTAACGCAACGACGTTACTGCACTTGCCCCTTTCAGGCCGGTCTGGATCCAGTGTCTGGATCCAGACCACCCAACTCACTACACAATACCTACTGAGACACAAGGCACGCTCTGAAGCTCCTGTTTTATGATTCTTTTAGTTAGTTACATATTTAGTGAGTCTATCTCTTGAATGTCTCTGCAATGTTAAAAGGTTCACTGTTACAAATTTGTCAGTCACCACATATTGCAATGATTGCATTTCTGTGCAGCTTGACTTGGTCATAGAGTGGTGAAACCATCTGAATGTATGGTGCTATCGCTATGAATCTTTATCCACTGATATCACTGAAAACCATCACCTTTGGAAATGGATAGTTGGCAATGTATAGCAATGTCTCTATGCTGTTGGGTTAGTTCTGGTATAAGTGGGAACATCTGAATGCATCATTTGATGCCCTTGTCATGTGGGTGTTGGTCACGTTATTATCATGCCCTTGCTAAAGTTGGGGCAGTGATGATGGTGTCATAATTTGTGATGAGGACCACTGCCTTTTGTTTGAGTCATACATATTTCAATCCATAATCACACGACACTAAAACATTCACTTGTAAAGTGTGAGCAAGTTTGTTGAAAACTTTTAACCCGAGATGTTTAGCTAGAAAAGGTCTTATAAGAAGTTTGCTTCTTGTCAGCAGTGGTAACATGATACAACATTCTTCATCATCAAGGGTTGCAGTTGAGGTATGCTCTTTGACTTTACTATCCTGCATAATTAAATCCTCTTTAACTTCACATGTCCTGCATACAAATATTCTGCATTCATAACTTGTAGTAGTGAAGTTTTGAAATTTATAAACCATAAAAACAATGGGTGAAATAGGAGGACTTGCTTATAGTAATAGTTTGTTTGTGTTTGTACTTCCACACATATCAACATTTCTTCAATTTTTAGAAGAAAACCTAGGTTTTCCAAAATCTTTTTTGCCAAGAACGATATTGGCGACTATCACGTGGTCCATGTGTCCCAACAGTTTTTGATTTCAGATTTGTTGGCTCTTAGGCGATTGCAGCTCCTTACAGTGCAATATCTCTTGAATTTGTATTATTTGCTCTCTGACTCAAGCATGGTTTAACCCGAGCTAATGATCCTGTAGACAGAATTTCATTCTGGTTTTCATAATATACAATAAATATACCAAAATTTGGCTGATTACTTTGTGTTGCTGGTGTGGAAAACAAAATTTATCTTTCTTTTGGATTAGCAACACAAAATAATCTTGATGCTAATCGTTTAACAAATCATATTTTCAAGGATAAGACTGGAAAATCCTATTTAAGGAAAGTTGTGAAACCAGCAGCCTTAGCTTCCACTTTTATGGATAATTAGAGTTTCTAATCTTGATGCTAATCGTTTAACAAATCATATTTTCAAGGATAAGACCGGAAAATCCTATTTAAGGAAAGTTGTGAAACCAGCAGCCTTAGCTTCCACTTTTATGGATAATTAGAGTTTCTTTGATCTTGAGCCAGATTCTCCGCAGGTTGGATTTTCCTTGGTGGATCTATTTGCATTCTTTGTTAGAGCCAAGAACTTAAAGCAAATTATGTGTGGTTTTCATGCTACATGACACTCTTTTTTCAGGCACTTATGTACTAGATGGCTTACAATTGGTTGATCCATTCTGTCTGCATTTAACTCTCTCTCTCTCTCTCTTCACTGCTGTCCTCTGTTTTTATCTTTCAATTTACAATTGTACAGAAGGAACAAGTGTCTGCCAAGTCAGAAGCAAGTACCGAAAGACCAGACGAAGATTTGACATGTAGCATTTGTTTGGAGCAAGTTAATGTTGGAGAACTGATTCGTAGCTTGCCATGCTTGCATCAGGTTACCAATTCTTCTCTCAGCCTTTGCCACAGAGATCAGTAGCAGACATTATTATTTACGTGAGCATGCTCATGCACACACACTCACACAGAGTTATGGTTCTCCTTATGATGACAAGTTGATATTCATGTTCTGCTGGTCATTATGAGTTCTCCAATTCTTTTCCATAAAAAAAACTAGTTTAAGGTACTGCAATCATTTTGCAATAGTTTGGGCGATCGATTGTTCTTGGGCTTCTCAGATATATATGTACGGAGAAAGAGCTTGATCTTTCTTGCTGTGACTGTTGGCTTCTTTAAAAATTTTCCTGTGCCGCTCCATGATCTTTCTTTCTGCAACTGTTTGCTTCTTTTTATGTCATGGTGGTGAGCCTCTGTCTTTCTGGTTGTTGCTGTGTCCTGTTTCCATTTCTTCTTCTTATTTTATGATAAACATTGTGGCTCTTTTTGTGACGTCATAACTTTCTGCTCTTTTTTTCTGTGACTGTTCGCTGCTCCTTGATCTTTCTTTCTGTGACTGTTCGCTTGTTTAAAATTTTCCGTGTGGCCCTCCTTGATCTTTCTTTCTGCAACTGTTTGCTTCTTTTTACGTTGTCATGGTGGTGAGCCTGTCTTTCTGGTGGTTGCTGTGTCCTGTTTCCATTTCTTCTTCTTATCTTATGCTGAACATTGTGGTTCTTTTTTGTGACGTCATAACTTTCTGCTCTCAAGAAAGCTGAGCCAGCTTCTGATGTGAGATGTCTATTGCAGTTCCATGCGAACTGTATTGACCCATGGTTACGGCAGCAAGGGAAGTGTCCAGTCTGCAAATTTAGAGCAGATACCAGGTGGCTTGAGAGTAGTGAGGGTGGCCCAGCGGCTGCTCACATGGTCTGAGCTGTTCCAATTCTTCTCATGGCTGGTGAGGACTGGCTGATAATGGTCAGCTTAACGTGCACCGCTGCCTATTATATGCATATTTAATCCTTTAACTAGTACATGTAAAACAACTAGGGATGTGTATATCACTACATATGTTGTGTACACATTGCACCAAAAGACTGATTTATGAGAGCGATGTCATTTGTCCGGTATGTGATGTTGATGTAATTTGAGTGAATCTTATGATCGAACACATGCCTACATGCATAAATTATTTTCTTATGTCTTGGTATTTTCCTCATTTGTTATTTTAAACATAATGTGAAGTTATACGAATATCATTCGATATTCTGAGGAAGGCCATTCCTTGGTTAATGTTTTCATTGCTCATGAATTTATGATAGTTCTTTTCCAGATATGAATTACGATAGTTTAGTGGAGCAGTTGGCGGCTCTCTGTAAGGACTGGAAAAAGGGTTACATGGTGTTCAATGATTCTTATCGCTCTATAAAGTTGGATCCCACGTAGGTCATGTGTGTGCAAGTCAACTCTTTGCCTTTGTAAATATGGTAGTCTTGGAGATTTATATCTAAAGTCTCTTTTCTGACGGACTTTCTTGGGTATGACTTGTTGGTTTAATAGTTTGTCATCCTGCAACTGATGACAATGTTCTATTCATATTGAGAAAGTTCATATTTGTATTGATGCTGGAACATTGAATAAGATTGAATCTAGCCATTAAAAGAATGCTTGGTATAAATATCTCGCTGGTTTGGTCAATGCCTCGTTGTAGATTTCATTTCTTATTGTTGTCAACTGTGTGAACTAATGATTTTTTTTAGATTTATTATGAATGGTGGACGTTTAAACAGGAAATCTGTTGCATCTCTTTTGTTGGAGTGGCTTGGGAAAAATGATCCAGTGGAATACTAAGTGCTGAGTCGTCTTGGAACCAATGCTGTCAATAGCGTATTGATGCCCGTATCATAAAGGACAGTGATATTTCATATGCAACGATAGGTTACATATGATTTCTTTATAAACTTTTAAAAAACCTATTAAAAATAAAAATATACAACCACCACTAAGCCTTTTCCCAAACTAGACTGGGTCGGCTACATGGATTCTTTGTTTCCACATAGCCCTATCATTAACCATGCTAGCAAGTAATTCAATTTTCTTTCTGAATTCGCATGGTCTCATTGGTTTGTAAGCTTGATTAATTGCATTAATGAAGGATTCAATGATCAATGAAAGATTCAATATTTCTTCTTCTAACTTTATGAATATGAGTGCCTATTCGTAAGCAAGGTTTATCCCTTCCATATCCAGCTCCTGCCAAGACCAAGATGGAAGGTTGCAGTAGAAATCAAACTACAAACATAAAACTTCAATGGATCTTTTACTACGGGTTGTAGCACATTGATGTTTAATAAACAAATCTAAAAAAAGATTTTTGGCCTGTTTTTATGAAATAAAAAATTTGCATCTAGAAAAGAATTGAAAGAAATCAAGTAAAGCAGCCCACGGCGTCTTCTTTTTTAGAAGTTTCTTAATGAATATTGATGATTCGAAGTTGCCAGCTTTGTATGTCTGCTAAGCAAATTCAAGTCCAATCTCTACCTGATTAAGCTCAAGTTGATCTCTATCTGGGTCCGCAGTCAACTGAAGCATGAGATTCCGGTGGAACCAAGTGAAGGAAGTGAGCCACATATGGTGTTCTTAACTAGTCAGGTGCCCTTCCATTAATCCATTTTCTTCACCATCAATTTCAAATTGACACTTAATACGAGCTTAATTTTATGCTTGGAGAAGAGGATACACTTTTTTTTAATACAATGGGAGGCCAAATCGAGATGCACGCTCCCGGGTACTGAACTCAGGACCTTCTGCTTGCGAGTTGGCAACTTGGCCGCGTAGGGTAGTTGACTAATTTCAGTGGTGACCCTTGAGGAAGCAATTCCAGTTACGGCCACACCCTATTGTGGATCTAGATTTGTGTCTCTTCACAATTCGGTATGTGACCCAATGGAACTGAGTACCAGGATCCAATATTTACTACTTTCTACCCTTAAAATTTAAACTTTTCTAGTCCTAATATTCTTTTTGTTAATTTGATATATACAACTTAGTTCGATTTCCAAAATTCACGGATCCCTATTTTTAACAATTCTCTCTCTCTCTCTCTCTCTCTCTCTCTCTCTCTCTCTCTCTCTATCATACGTTTTTACTATATAAGCTAGAATCAAATAAGCTTTTGTTTGAACTTGGAGCATGGTCATGTTTGTTTGAAGGAGTGCATCAAAATCTCAAGGAATGGGTCTTCAGATCCAATTCTGAAAACAGAGAGAATGACGAAAACCGATCTGATTGTCGTCTGCCGTATTGGTTCCATTTGTGTATCTTTTGCTTTTATGCATCCGAAAAGATTTGGGTTATCTGGACCGAGACCGAACAAAACAAAATCAGGTGCAGTTTTCAGATCTTGTCCGAAGTTAAACGATACAGGCTCAGATCACATAATCTGAGTCCGAATCAAGAGAGCGGTTGAAACCAGACCTAGAACCAAGGGCCATCCAGTTTTGGTTCTGATTCCACTTTTGATGGAACCAGAACTGGCCCAAAACTGGAACAAGTGGTTTCAAGCCGCCGTAAATAAGAGAGGCTCCATCCACTTTCATCAAGTGGGCTCACATTGCTGACCGGTTGTCGTCAAGAGCTCTCCTGCAACTCGGTTATAATATATGCAGTACAGGTATATGCGTGTGTGCATCCACTAGATTGAAACTATACGGCAGAAACTTTTCACCTTCTTGTACCAGCAGCTAGAGACCTTCAATTTATCCATCCAAATTCTGTCATCTTTTCCGAGAAGTCTCCGGTTTCCATGGGCTGTGTGTTTGGCTATGGAATTTACTATTTAACAGCCAGAAAGAACAAGCAATCCCAACGTCTCGTAACCCCATTTCTCTCACGGAAACAGGAAGCCATCAACCAAACAAGATGGCATTGACCAAAAATCTCTGTTTAGAGATCTCCCGAGATATTGGTTTCCGCAGATAGCAATCTAAGATCCAACTGCAGGGTATCTAGAAATAGAAGGAAATAGGGATAGAAGGTCATCAATGCACGTAATAGGTCACAAGCTGCTGGTCTTCATGCCCGGGTTTCAAAGAGTTCCATATTCAGGGTCTGAGAGACTCTTTGAGAGGTAAGAGGAAGGCTACAGAAAAAGAAAAGCATGATTTTGATTTGATGTATCACAAATTTTCCAGCTTTAAAGCCCTCATAATTAATTCGTTTTCTTCGAGCTTAAATCTAAGATGGGATTACATGAATGCAGAATTTTGAGTGACCAAGAACTTTTCTTTCTTCATGGTTCGGTTTTTTTGCGAAGATGTCATCAATCATACTGGTCTTCAGATCAATTAAAAGAAGTTAAACCGGAGAATCCTGGGTCTTACATGTGTGTGTGTGTGTGTCTACTGAAGTTTCCAAACCGGCTGTTTTCGTGGTTCCCATTCCTGTGAAAAGAAGGTGCTAGATAGGAGAAAACGAACCACGTTGGATTATGTTAGAAATGGGATAATTTGGGATATTTCATATTTCAGACAGGAAGTAGTGTGTGTGTGTGTGTGTGTATGCAAACTAATATTCTCCATGACATTGTTGTCTAACTGCAATGATTTTGGTCCTTGCTGCTTTATCCTGTCCTAGTTTTGGGGATTATAAATTTAATACTTCTCATCGTCTTCAAATGAGAGAAAAGGAACTGCAGATGGCATCATATCTTCATGGATCTCAATCTGAAATGGTGCAAGCTCTTGGCCATCATCTACAAGAAGTTTTGGGTAGAGATATCGTCAGTGGGTCGGATGCGAAAAACGGATCTGAACTAAATCAAAATCCAATCAGTTCAATCCAGAAAGCAAACAAGATTTAGTCTATGAATCACAATCCGAGTTTGAATTGTGACCTGAATGATACTCCAAATGGGATTAGGTCACTTACATGTAAAATTCAGCTTCCTTCTCTAAATAGTGTTGGACTCATTCATCTTAGTTTTTTCAACATGAAACATGACTACTAATCTGAATCTAATTGTACAGGATCCTATTAAATTGGATTTGGAAATGTTAAGATCCGTTCTGAATCAGATATTCTGACCTTGCTCATATTTGAGGGAAATTTTGTTTGTTCATTTATGTGCCAAAAGAAACTCCGCCCATGTAAGGGATCACCCTTGCATTGCCGGTCCCAAGCCCGGATAAAGGAGGAGGGTTGTGTTAGGCTTTCGACAGTTAGCGTAAAACTTCGTCGGATTTCTACAACATGGATTACAAAAATTATGAGCATTGCTTTGGGGCGTCTCCGCCTAGCCACGTGCTGCAGAGCCCGAATGCAGTAAGAAGTAAGCAAGGGCCACTACATTTTCGCCCGAATGTAGTGAATCAATTGCAGAGAGGGTTCCCACATCATGGACGGGTATGGGTAAAGAAGTTAGTCCCGCTACATTGCCGCCCAAATGTAGTGAAAAATTTTCAGAGAGGGTCTTCGCATTTTGATTATGGACGGATGCGGGGGGTAAGGAAGCTAGTCCTAGATAATAAGATTCGTATTGGTTCTTGGAATATCAGAACATTATCGGGTAAACTAATGGAGGTGGTAGATACTATGATTTGGAGAAAGATTCATATTCTATGTTTACAAGAGACAAAATGGGTTGGAGAAAAAGCAAAGGAGATAGAGGATACAGGTTTTAAATTATGGTACTCAGGTAAAGAAAAGGCCCGAAACGGAGTTGGTATTATCATAAATAAAGATTTAAAGGAGAGTGTAGTAGACATACAACGATATGGTGACCGAATCATGACATTGAAATTAGTGTTAGGAGCAAAGGTTTTGAATATAGTTTGTGCTTACGCACCCCAAGTAGGACTAGAAGATAGTATAAAGACAGTTTTTTGGGAAGAGTTAGATAAGGTGTTTCAAAAGATTCCACAAAGGGAGATGATTTGTTTAGGAGGAGATTTAAATGGACATGTCGGTAAAGAGGCATTAGGATATCAAGGGATTCATGGAAACTTTGGTTATGGGGATATAAACGAGGAAGGTAGGGAGATTTTAAATTTTGCTATGTCATTTGATCTCTTTATAGTCAATACAATCTTCAAAAAACGAGATGAACATTTAATTACTTATAAGAGTGGCTTATCACAAACACAAATTGATTACTTTATTTGTAGAAAAAAGATAGAGCGTGTTGTAAAGATTGTAAGGTAATTCCAGGAGAAAGCTTAACCACCCAACATCGACTTTTAGTTATGGATTTACAAATAAAAAATTGGACAAAGAAGAAAAGAGTGCATCGAGCTATTTGGACTAAATGGTGGAACCTCAAAAGCGAGAAAGAAGATATATTTAAACAGAAAGTCCTTCAAGGAGATGTTTGGAATTATGTTGGCACACCTTGTGATATGTGGAACAATATGGCTATACATATTAGGAAAGTGGCGAAAGATGTGTTAGGGGTATCTAAGGGAGGTGTACCAGCACAAAAAGAAGCTTGGTGGTGGAGTGAAGTAGTACAAAATAAAATCAAGGCAAAGAGGGCATGTTACAAATTACATTATGCTAAGAAAACTAATAAAACTTTAGAAGCTTATAAGAAAGCAAAGAAAGAAGCAAAAAAGGCCGTTAGTGAAGCAAAAACTAAGATTTGGGAGGACTTATATACAAAACTCAACTCAAAAGAGGGTGAAAGAGATATTTTTAGGATAGCTAGGGCTAGAGATAAGAAAACTAAAGATCTTAATTATGTTAGATGCATAAAAGACGAGGATGAAAAAATTCTAGTGGCAAATGATGATATAAGAAATAGATGGAAAAACTATTTTTATAATCTTTTTAATGAAAATAAAGATGTTAGTATTAGTTTAGGAGATTTAGCCAAGTCAAAAAAGTATATAAACCACAATTTCTACCGACGTATTCAAAAGAATGACGTCAAAGAGGCTCTTAAACATATGAAGAGTGGTAAATCGGTAGGACCAGATAATATTCCTATAGAAGTTTGGAAAATACTAGGAGAAATAGGAATCACTTGGCTCACAAGACTATTTAATGAAATATGGAAAAACCAAAAGATGCCCGAGGAATGGAGAGCAAGTACACTTATACCCATATATAAGAACAAGGGAGACATTCAAAATTGTGCGAATTATCGAGGTATCAAGTTAATGAGTCATACTATGAAATTATGGGAAAGAATTATCGAACGTAGGTTAAGACAAGTATCAAGTACAACAGAGAACCAATTTGGATTTATGCCAGGTAGATCTACTATTGAAGCGATTCACCTTTTGAGACGTCTTATGGAACATTTTAGAGCAAAAAAGAAAGACCTTCACATGATATTTATTGATCTAGAAAAAGCTTATGATAGGGTACCGAGGGAGGTTCTTTGGAGAACTTTGGAAAAAAGAGGTATCCCATTGATATATATTAACCTTATAAGAGACATGTATGATGGTGCAAAAACATGTGTGAGGACTCATGAAGGAACGACAGACTTCTTTGAAGTTAATATTGGGTTACATCAAGGATCAACTTTAAGTCCATAGTTATTTATAATGGTGATGGATGAGTTAACAAAACATATTCAAGATGAAGTACCTTGGTGTATGTTATTTGCAGATGACATTGTATTAGTGGAGGAGTCTAAGGAAAAAGTTAATAGAAAATTGGAACTATGGAGAGAAACATTAGAAAACAAAGGCCTCTGACTTAGTAGAACAAAGACAAAATATATGGAATGTAAGTTTGATCATTTGGCTACTTCAGAGGACATAGAAATTAAAATTGGCACACATTGCATTCCCCAAAAGGAAAGTTTTAAATACCTAGGGTCAATTTTTTAAAGTGATGGAAGAATTGATGGAGATGTTACACATAGAATTAATGTTGGTTGGTTAAAATGGAGAGGAGCATCAGGTATTCTTTGTGATAAGAAGATACCATTAAAATTAAAAGGTAAATATTATAGAGCAGCAATTAGGCCTGCTATGTTTTATGGTTCTGAGTGTTGGGCAGTTAATCATCAACATGTACAAAAGATGTCTGTGACAGAAATGAAGATGTTGAGATGGATGAGTGGTCATACAAGAAAAGACCGTATACATAACGAGGTTATTAGAAACAAATTAGGAGTGGCACCAATAGAGGATAAAATGAGAGAACATCGTTTAAGATGGTTTGAACATATAGAAAGAAGATCAAAAGAAGAACCTGTAAGAAGGTTAGAAAAACTAAATTTGGAAAGTATTAAAAGAGGTAGAGGACGACCACAAAAGTGTTGGAAAGAAACAATAAAGAATGATCTAGCTTATTGGGAGTTAACTGCTAACATGACACACGATAGGGATCTGTGGAAACAAAAAATCCATGTAGCCGACCCCGTCTAGTATGGGAAAAGGCTTAGTTGTTGTTTGTTTGTTTGTTTATTTATGTGTCAAAAGAGGGTCTATTTTCTACGTAAAAAGTTTCGTTCTTCCTTTTTTTGGGGGAATGTGTAAGAGACGGAGTTTTATTGCTCTATTGGTTTTTTCACATTCTATCAAGGATTTCAATCTTAATTAGGAAGAACAAATCAGGTACCTGGCTTGCACAGCCCAAGTTACAGAATTGAAGATCTCCTTCAGAATTATCAGTCAGTGTTAACTTAATATATTCACAAATTAAAATATATGTTTAATATATTATATATATTATGATTTATTTCTTGGACAAGAAAAAAGTTCAAGCGAGTACACTGGTCAAAACGATAGGCTCGTATATCGTAGTATATACATATACCTTCATAGGAAAATCACGTAATTGCCCTTTGTTTGGTTCTCCAGATGCATGTCTCTGCTTTTTGAAGGAGAACCGGCATCATGACATTAAGCAATAGTAGTCCACTAGCTTCCCTTTGTTACATTTAACACCTTTAAATTTCATACCGAATATAGTCAATATGATGAAATTAATTAAGAACCCTGCAATGCAGCAGACGAAGAGGAGAAAGAAGGAAGCCGAAAGTTTTTACTTCAATTCTATTAAAAGAACTAACGTGTAATAACAAACTGGCCACGAACTCCATGAGGCATCAAATTATCAAGCAAAGTTATAGGGCATCAAACTGAACTAACGTGTAATGACGATTAGGAATCTCTGAATTCTAGTGTTGGAAAAGGCTTAGCTTCAGTTTTTGTGCAGCCTTTAATTTCAAAATGGGATTAAGTGGAACCAATTAAACATTGTTTATCTGTACTTAAATATTACAGTTGCTTGGTTCTTCTCGTCACTTGTTTTCTGGTTCTAATGGTGGGGAACCTACTTGCTTCAAGAACTCTTAGCTCTTTGCACTTCAAGACTTCTAATATGCATCTATCAATGGTTTTGCTCTTGGCTAAGGCAGGTAGTTGGCACCCTTTATTTTTGGTATCTGCCATTGGATTCAACCATAAATAAGCTAGTCTCCGTTGCAGACCTTTTATATGAAGTTTCTGTTTCTACATCCCGTCGTACTGTAGTCTCAGAGTTTTCTTTTTGAGGGATGTCAATTTAGAGTTAGTAAGGGTAGAGGAGACGTCAACCAGCAGGATTTCAAGCATCCCAAGGAGACGCGAGCGCCGAACAGAATGGCGGTGAAGGGCCGTCAATTCCTTGCACGTAACCCGCTTGTAGGTGAAGTAATGGGGGCCAACCATGAAAGGATCATTGGTGCATGTGCATACACATATGTTTATATGTGTGTATGCATATGAAGAAAGAGAGATACGTATGCAATATATTTACATGTATGTTGTATTTATATGAAGAAAGAGAGATACGTATGAACGTATATTTACATGTATGTTGTATGCATATGAGGAAAGAGAGAGGCAGAGAGATCCATGTATATATATATATATATATATATATATATATATATATATATATATATATATATATATATATATATATATATATATATATATATATATATATATATATATATATATATATATATATATATATATATGAAGAGAAAGATCGAGAGAGAAAGAGATCACCCATGTGTGGTGTGAGAAGATAAGGGACCAAAGGTTTGTGCAGAAGGGATTAAAGGGGGTAAGCGTTTATGGAACGATGGATGGTGATATGTAACTGCTGCTGTTGAAACTCTCCTTACACATCTCCAACCTCAATCACTCTCATATCTTCCCTTTCTCTTGATGCGATTGCCTTTTTCCTTTTCTGCAAAACTTCCACTTGGTTATTTCTTTGACGTCACACCGTTTCTTCCTCACCCTGTAACTTTTCAGAATTTAGTCTCTTTGTCTCACCTCAAACGCAGAATCAGTAGCTAGGTTTTAGGTGCATCAATTACTTGATCATCAGAGCCATCTTCCCATTAATATCAACTAACAAAATTTATGATTAACTGGTTTATTTCTTTGTCTAAGAATAGGGATGAGAATAGGAATGACGTTGTTATATTGAAGGGACTTTTTTGTCATTTTCTTTCACCTAGGCAAATTGGTTCTTTTATTAATGGCCAGCAGTCCATGCTATTGTTGTGAGTAAAGCCCTATTCTCTCTCTTTCCCTTTCTTTCTTTTTTCTTCTAGTTTTTTTTCTTCTCTACTTACTCCATGCCCTGCTTCTGCAGATCTTTCTCTTTTAACTTTCTCATTCGCTTTCCTTCTCTTCTATGATTTTTTATTTAGCCTTCAATACCATTTTGCAAACTTCTTTCCTAAACCCTTTTCCCCTACAGTTGAGATCTGTTGGGATTTTGGTTTTCTTTTTGATCAGTTTTCTTTGCATGGATGGTGAAGAGAGAAAACAGTCATTGTTTGCTGGTGCAGCAGCATCAAGAGTCACAAATCAAAGGGTCAAAACAGCCTTTAGATTAAACAAACGTAAATTGCTGATCTAGTGTTGATTTTAATTCTCAACGCTGATGATTCTTAAAAATTGTTTTCAAATCATGGTTGCAAATCGAGGAACCAAGGAATCCTTGAGATGGGAATCTTGATGATGCTGCATCGGCAATAAATGACTAAATCTTTGAGTCAGGCAGTTCTTACTGGAATTCGACACGTCAAAAACACAAGTAAAAAGGTGATCCTTTGCCATTTTTTTCGAGAACCTGATCTTTCTTTTTTCATGGAAACACTTTCTCTCATCCTATTGCGCTTCTGTGAGGTGAGGAGTACTTGTCGATTGGTGGTGGACGCTCATATTCATTAAATTCGGATGCCTCCGCTGGCGACGTTAAACTTGCAAAGCAGGTTCTTGTCTCAGATGAATCACTGCAACAAATTAATTTTCACTGAATTAGTAGCGGTTCTATTATTATTTTTCATTTCCTCTTTCATTGAACGTTTTTTGGCTACGCCTATTCCTGCTTATGTACCTGGATCAACGCATGAACGCATCAATCTGAGACTCCTTCATTGTACTCTTCCTTTATATTAATATTTAAGAAGTTTTCTTTTTCTGCATGTTAACTCTTCCGAGTTTGATTTCTTTCTCTAAGTAATTATGATTACTTGATGATGTAGTCTGCGCAAAAGATTGGTTTTGCGTAGATCATGTTTTGCTAAGTTAATATATGTGGGAAGATGTTGGCTTTTCTGTTTCCCCTCAAAGAACAATTCGTTCATCATTTCTGGAGTTTCAAATGCAACTGCTTTAACTAAGACGGTGTTGGTCTTGGATGCACGCAGGAATGAGTGTCTGGAGATCTGTAAATTTCACCATTAGTTGACATTGACGGCAACTTCTTGATTTTCTTTGCTTTATCTTTACGGAAAGATTCTGATCTTGTATGTTTTCACGACAATTGGTGAGATGTAAAATTCTTTCCTCCCATATACGTGTCTCTGCAATATACCCCAAAGCTACTGATAGGAAGAACCTTGACCCTGACGCGTGCAAATCAATTATTTACGTGGTTGGGTTTCAATGTAATGTTGATATGTATAAATTATTTGCTATAGATGCCTCGTATGATTATTGTCATTTGGGGAAATAATAGAAGTATGGCAAAAGTTTTTTATATGTTTTTCAGATTCATGTACGCCTAAGAACACACGATCGTGCTCCTTGGAGTTAATTTCCACTGGGCACAAGATCGAATCTTCTAAGAATCCATGTAGGTCGCCATCCTACTTAGTGTGCAAGAAGGTTTGGTTTTGGTATTCTTTTTTCCGGTGAGGTTTTGGTTGGACATATCATGAAGCCTGAAGCATTTGTCTAACTCATTTTCGCAGACAAAATAGTGATCTCCATATTGTATTTCTTATCTTCCTCCGTTGCATTTGCCGGACTTGAATTGAGCATGAGCGGAGTTAGATGAGATGAAAACCTGGTGTTTTTTCTATAGTTCATTGGAAAACATTTTTCATTTTTTTTTTTACTAACTTGAAAAAGATTATCATTTAATTGTATAGTGTTCAGGCAATTTAGCTTGGTTAACATGGTTTTTCTAGCAAAATATGTACGTAAAAGTTTCTATGTTTAACTAAACATTCTTATATGAGCTAATGAATTTGAATTAGCGTTATTCATGTTCAGCTCGTTTGGCTGATCAACAGGAGTCAAGCCAAGCTGAACGACGAGGACTTCAGTTCATTTTCCATCCCTGTACACGATATGCCTGAAATATTTAATAAATTAACTGGATAACTGTTTATGTGCCTCTTTCTGCTTGTTTTCTTCCTGCACGTATACGGATACTCACGTTAGATTGACATGTTCAAAAACCCAATGAATGATTTGATATTATTTAGTATCTGCTACGATTGAAGCGGCGCTAGTTTGATCTTCTTCTTTCTTAGCCATGGCCCATAGGAGGACTCTTGCGAGCACATTTTTGGAGAGCAAAGGACACTGGTTGGTGTAGACATGAGCCCCAGTACGTTCTTATTATTCAATGGAGTACTGAGATCAAAATCAGTTCTGGGTTGTGTTGAATCGACCTGTTTAATGCAGTAACGGGAAATTGCATGACGTAGAACACGAATTTCCTGCCCAAGTTATTGGTCACACAGTAGCTGAAACGTAGGCCACCAATTGTGAAATAATCCGCACTCTGAATATTAATGCCTACAGTTATACCGCAAACTCATTTAAATGTACATCCAATTAATAGGATGTTCAACAACCCTTGCCCCATTTGGTCTGCAGAATGTGGAAGCCATATGCTAAAATATGGTGGGTATCATTTAAATGAGGTTGATAAAGTATGGTGGATATCATTTGAATTTAGGAACAATCAGGTCCCTTATGATGTGGGTTGGATGATATTGTTTGAGACTTGCAGCTTACTTTTTTTGGTTACAAGCTTCGCAGCTAGCTTGAAGACAATAATACTTCACGTCAAGGCGAGTGGTCTGCGAACTAACACAATCCGAAGACGCTCTTGCCCTACAAACCTTTTCCGAAACTTCTTTCCTTATATACTTATTGTGCTTTAAAGAACACTGTGTATAGAATTCGGTACGTAGGAGCTCTTAGAAACTATGTAACACAAACACCTCTAGGAGGAGGTGGAGTGTCAATCCCGACACTAATGTGACAGTGACACAGTGTCGGTGTGACACTGACATGGTGTCGTGAAATGTCGACACGGTCAAGTTGTTGAAGTTGATTCGGAATGTGGTCAACGTGTCGGGGTCCATATGTGTGCAAATTACTTAGGTCATGATCCCTTTTCTCTTAGTGTCCAAGTTCAGTGGTCGTTCCCCTTCATGTCTTCGTAGCCTCCTATGCTCTTTGTCAGCCGGCGACCTCCTTTGTTTTGCTTGTAGATGAATCCCAATGCAGTGAACCACAAATGTCTTGTACCAAGTTCGTCAAACGAGTGCTCAAACTTGGAACACAATAGAGGAGAAGAGCATTCCCATCTTTTGCCATGCAAAACAGAGAAGTTGTGCTAGAAGCGTTTAAATTGTGGAACCTACGAGCCATTCCATTCTAAGTCCATTGTTCGGTGTCAATGGTACACTGTCCCTTGCAAACGCTGAACACCTACTTGTGTTCTTGACTTGCACTTGGGTTAATGTTCCTGTTGTTCTGCAGTTCAAACACTCGATTGACAAAGGGGGAGGGGACCCCACAGTTTCGCTTGACTATTCTTCTTCACCGGAAGGCTGTGACCCTCTTCTTCTTCTTTTTATCCGGCAACTGACGACCACCGGTGACTGTTTTCGAAGCGACGTCAAGGTACTTATTATCAATTGTCTGGTATTCTGCTCATCAATTTTTTTTTATATAATGTCCTCTGTGCAACCTCACTTAACAAGATTTTTTTTCGGGGTTGTTTTTCAACCTTAATTTGCTTGTGTGTTAGAACTTGTAGAGATTATTTTCGTATGAACCATATTAACTTGCAAATGAAAATCAGATAGCATGAGAGCCTGTATTGTCAAATTACATCATTGGTTGCGTTTATTTTGTCTTTGGATATGCAATCATGCTCTCCCACAATATGTTTTTGACTATTAATGTTGTTTTTGTTTTTCAATTAAATTGTGAAATTGTGAATTGAGTTGATCTAAAAAATGGTTGACAATAGGAAAGAAAAAAGAGAATCAATTGGAAAGAGTTCTGATAGAAGTGTTACTAACCTTTAATTTCAATACCTCTTGATGATGCACCATTATGAATGTATGTGTAAAGGGGAGAATCATATAAAAGTGGTGAAGGTAATACACATTTTATGTGTAAATTTTGTAACATGAATTTTATAGGATCGTATACTAGATTGAAGGCTCATCTTTTAAAATTATCAAAACATGATATAAGAGCATGCCTGAATGTGGATGAGAATTTACGAACACAATTAATAAAAACAAGATGAGTATGAAAAGAAGAACGAAAGAAGTAAAAAAAACAAATATTTCATTATTTGGTTGATATAAAAAAGATATAGAAAAGAAAAGAAAGTTAATACAAATTGAGTGAAAAATCATTTAATTTAATTGGAAGGGAGGAGATAAATAGAAAAGTTAAAAGATTTTTCTTTTAAAATTGACTTCCTTTTAATGTAGTAAGAAATTCATATTGGAAATATCTTGTCACTTCATTGGTTAATTGTAATTTACATGATTATGTTCTCCAAAGTTTTGAAAAATTGTGAACCATGATTCTTAAAAAAGAAAAAGCTAATATTGAAAGGCTTTTACAATATAAGAAGTTTTTATTGAAAACTAATGGTGTTTCTATTGTTTCTTATGGATGAAGTGATATTCAAAGGCGTCCACTCATTAATTTTATTGCTTATTAAATTAGTGGTCTTATATTTTTGAAGTATGTTAATGGATCTGGAAAAATTAAAACTATAAGCTACTTCAAAGATTTATTTGTAGAAGTTATTAAGAGTATTGGACAAGATAATGCTATATAAATAATAATTAATAATGCAATTAATTGTAAAAGTGCAATATTAAGTTTAGAAGATGATATCCACATATTTTTTGGATACCATGTATAGCTTATAGTTTAAATTTGACTTTCTCATATACGTAAGCCATAAGAAGATAAGGATAATCCTCGTGCATATGAATTGTGTTCATGGATTGAAGATATGGTACAAGATTGTTTAAAGATAAGACATTTTGTAATGAATTATCATTTGATTATAGCCATATTCAACGGGCATTCTTGTTTAAAGTTGTAGAGACACGTTTCGCTTCTTTGGTTGTGATGGTAAAAAGACAATCACAAAATTGGTCCATATGGTTACCAATTCGAGCTCGGATTTATACCATGATAGCAAGGTTGAAGATCAAGCAAGGGCTCAAGTAGTGAAGACTATTATTATTAATGATTTATGGTGGGACAATATATCATATTTTCTTGAATTCATAGAGTCTATTTGGGAGATGTTGAGAGAAGTAGATAAAGGTGAATTGATGCTTCGTAAAGTTTATGAAATATAGGATATCATGATTGAAAAAATTAAGTCAATAATTTTGAAGCATGAGGAAAAAGAACAATATGAGACATCATCGTTTTATGATCATATTCATTCTATATTATTTTCAATATGAGATAAAAGCAACACTCCCTTGCATTGTTTAGCACATTCTTTAAATCTAAGATATTATGAGAAGAAATGATTGTATGAGAGAAATGAGCGTATTCCTCCTAATCAAGATCCTGAAATATCAAAGAATAGACAAATGTGTTTGGTAAAGATTTATCGTGAGTCATACTTAATTAGGCAAGTAAATTCTGAATATAAAAAGTTTTATTTTGCCAGACTTAATTCACTAGAAGCAAGGGATTATCAAGATCCACTAGATTGGTAGGCATATTATGGATTTAAGATGCCTCTTCTTCAAAAGCTTGGATCCAAATTATTATCTCAACGAGTAACTTATCTTGTTGTGAAAGGAATTTGAGTACATATTCTCAAATTCACAATATCAAAAGAAATAATCTCTCAAGTAGTCATGTTTAAGACTTCATTTATGCCATTCAAATATGAGATTGGTTTCACAATCTAATACCGGGTACAAGTAACTAAATATTTTATTGCTTTCAAAATTAATCTTTTTTATTAATCATGGTGATTTAATTTATCTTTTATTGTTATTTTTTAAAAATATTATAGTAAAGGAGCATCAAAATATTGAGATATAAATCTGAAAGAATATGATTTAAATGACAGTTAAGATTTGCATACCCCTAATATGGAACTCACTGATCTTGTAGTCCCTTTAGTTGATAGTAAAAATCTATGATTTCCGAGTTACTAGTCCATTTTATTTATCAAACATTAAGATTTCCTTTTTATCTTGACTTATGTTTACAATTACGATGAAATTAGTAGTTTTTTACTTGTTTTGCTTTAATATAAAGTAGTATAGTTACTATTGTCATATACTTAATGGTAGTTGATATCTCACTTGCTCTAGTTTGAATATTATATACCTTAGCCGTGGCCTCACACTCAGTATTTTTGAAATTTGTCTTATCGTACACTCACACCTGTGTTTGGGCCTACACGGGTGTGACAACCTAAAAATGATTTTAGGATAGAGAGAGAGAACTCTAGGTATAATCATGTCCTTCGGAGTTAAATAAAGGTATAAAATAAGATAGATGAGAATGTCAATAATTTATTATTAATATCGAGGGCTTTCTCTTGGTTTCATCCTCATTCAATTTTCATGGTCCATTGAAACTATCATCCACATCTGGAGAAAGAAGAATCCAACTTTGATCGAGATCGCCGGATCAAAAGAAAAATGCTTCGGGTTGCTTTTACCGTTAATACTTTCCCACTCTCAAACATCGAGGTTTGAAGAGGATTCAAGCTTTAGGACTTGCTTCGGAATTGGCTATGCATCTGCTGTTTCTGTTAAGCAGAGAGAAATCAATTATTCACAACCGCAGACGATCATGCTTGCCTGGATATAGTGTTCGAGTCAGAACCTTCAGTTGGCAATGAGAACCAGGCAAACCCTCGTGTGGTTGGGACCTAGACTGAGCCGCTTCCAGCCCTGAACAGCCGATGTTTACCCATTTCAACCGGGCTGAACTTGTTCAATGCGTAATCATTCGGGTTACCTATTTGTTTCCCATTTATGCTTGCCTTCTCATGAAACTGTATTCTGTCTTTTTGTCATCGTATTTTATCACAACACTTCTACTGAAATGCTCATCATTAACAGCCAAATATTGGCATGCATGGTGTTGAACCGCCGGAATTGCTCCCTCATTCATCGCAGGAAGCCAAATTTGTACATCCACATGCGTTCTGGTTCTCCCTTGCCATGCACATTTATGCGTGGATCAGTCACCGGTACTTGCATTTTGTTGTGTGGCCACACAAGAAAGAGAAGATCCATAGTCGCGTTAATACAACAGTAATCTTCTGTTGATGATGACAATCGTGCTAGGCTTAGTAACTTGGATTGATGCAACTTTGCTAACAAGAAGTCAAAAATTTCTTTTCTTTTTTATATGCAAGGTGGGGTTAGAAAGAACCCTACTTAGATGCGTGCCTCAGGGAATTGAACTCATGATCTCTAAGCCGAGGGCTCTTTGGAATCGATTCCCCTGGCTAGGAGAGCCTTGACTCCTTGTGCAGTACTTCCTTTTCTTTGTTATCGGTAAACTTGGGGCCCTGGGTATCAAACTCATGAGCATTAAGGTCGTTCTCATTTTATATATATACATACATACATATATACATACATATATACATATACATACATATACATATACATATACATATACATATACATACATATATATATATACATATACATCTGTGTGTGTGAACTCGAGTTACATTTGTTAAGAACCTAACAAATCATGTGAATTCACAAAGGATATAACATAAAGCATCGTGCGGTCAAGAATCCATGTAACGGTCCATTTAGTGTGAGATTCGGGCTTCATTTTGGTTTTACTTGGATAGATATATTCACATGCTTTTCATCATTTTTCCTAGTAGTGGACCTATTCATTGCGCGAGGAGAAGGGTCTGCGTCTCCCAAAATGTAAACAAATCCATAAGGTCAGTACGGATCGTCTGAATTTAATTTTGAAAAATAGTATGGACCGATTAGCCAAGGAACCGCTGAGACCGAACCAAACAGCCTGATGGTTTAGTTCAGTTCTAGATTTCGAGCGGTTTGCTTTGGTTTGGTTCGGTTTACGGTTCCAAGATCAAATTCGGGCATAAGGTTCCGCTCGCAAAAGAGAAATAGGTATTCGAACTGAGGCATTTTGGTTATGTTTTCGGTTTGTTCAGCTTACTTGATAAACTCTGGTCCAATTCGGATTCATATTAATTACCGGGTTCATCTGACTCAAAAAACTTGACCAGGCCTATGAGAATATAATCAAGCCAAGAACAACGGTAACTGGCATATATAATCCAAGCAATTAGGTACTCCTTTTGTTTTGGTGCAATGGGGAAGCTGAAGCCAGATGCATGCCCTCAACATTGAACCCATGACCTTTAACTTGTAAGCCTATCCGTACGCGACCACACTTATACTCAACTTTTTTGTACTACTGATTCTGAAAATATACAAACAGATACACATATGTACATATATTATATATATATATATATATATATATATATATATATATATATATATATATATATATATATATATATATATATATATATATATATATGTGTGTGTGTGTGTGTGTGTGTGTGTGTGTGTGAGAGCATAGTCCATGCACATACCCTATTCATCATGCTCAAATCTATTTTATCATCTCAATTGTTTGATTTTTGAGATGAATGGTTGAGGTGATAATGCAAAAAGCTTTTAATGTATCATGTAAGATAAAAAAATACAATATTTTTTACTTTTAAATTAAAATCTCTACGGTTGATCGTGTTGATTGAATGATGAAGATGCTTAAGTGGATTTTGAATGGTGAAAATGCTTAAGTGAATTTGAGCATACACGGATATGAGTATTTACAACTTTTCCCATATGTGTTTATATGTGTGTATATATAAATGTGTATATACATACATATATAAGTGAGGACTACAAGTTAAGAAGCAAAGAGTAAAGGTGGTCGGGAGAGTACAAAGAAGAGTAATAACACGCTGCAGGCTGAGGGTCATATACACGTGCAGTCGGCAGCACCCACCATGCCCTTTTATGCTTACCATTCTTTAAGGCAAAGTTGTGCTTGAACTACTTTAGACGTATACAATTAATACAAGGGGAATTCTTTGAAGATTTTGGCCTGCCTTCGAAAATGTAATGACTCATGTAATATCAGCAATTATAAAAACTTTAAACCTAAAAGAGAATGTCGCAATTAAATGCAAGATAAATATGTATTGTCAATGTCAGTGTGCTTTAAATGGTACAATGGGGAGGTGCGAGGTAGAAGATACACACCCCCCGATATTGAACTCAAGACCTTCAACTTGTGAATCGACCCATTGGCCAGGTGAGCTTGCTCTTTGTGCTCAATACCACTATCCTAACACAAATTACACGTGATTTTATAAGAAGGATCAGTTAAAGCATACTCCATATGGATACATGGGTGTTCCATCCAAGAGCTGACTCCTACAAATGCATTGACGTCCTAGCAACTTCATATACTTTATATATTTATATAAATCTTAACCATTCTGATCAAAGAAATTGATGGTTGAGATTGAAAAACACGAAGTAATTCTTGTAATGAATCAAGTACACCTCTAAGAAGCAGAGAAACAATTTTGGTGTTCTTTTTATGAATCTCGACCACTTATCCCTTTGATCAGACGGTTTAAGTTTATACGAATATGCTAGCAAATATCAACCTTATATATATGTGTGTACACGTACATAGTTATTTTATATCCTTTATCTGTTTTACAATTTATATTGCTGCCAGAGAGAACTGCTGATAGAAATTTCATCTTCTACCTTTTTTCCTTTTCCCAGTAGCAGTTTGCAGTAAATAATGGAGCAGTCTCCATTAAACTAGCATCTCTCTGTGTAGGTGAAAAGGTGTCAAGTGTGAGGAGGGTCCTACTAAAGTTGCCCTAAATCCAAAATGGTGTCCTATGATGTGAGACGAAATATCTCCCGAAAGAGACAGCACCAAACCACCGATTTCCCATTTTAGTACCATACCTTATAGTGCCCTACATCATGCAAACAACTAGTGATTTGTTAGATGGACCTCACAGACCTGAGGGCAGCGCTAGGGGTGGGCTCGTTCATGAGACTGCAGGGTTTATTCCGTCGAGTGCCTTCGTGGAATCAAGCATAATTGAAGGGGTGGGAGCTCAAGAATCAAACACGAGAAGCCATGCATTGCAACACTCCCCATGAGATCATGGGTACAAAGAAAATTAGGCATGGCTTGTTCTAGTTACGGTTCAGGGGCGGTTCCAGCTTGAGTCCTAAACTGTTCGAACCAAGTAAAAAATAATAAAAAATTTAAAACCAATGGTTTGAAACCATCGGTTCTGGTTTCGAGTCAGTTCCAGTTCTATAGAGGTGAAAGCAGAACTGAACTAAATGACCCCCTGCTTTACATTGAGCACTGGCTATATCTAATGAGACCCTCTTTCATTTAGGCTTTGAGCTCAGTTAAGTAAGGAGAAACCGTATCCATCGTTCCATATAGATGTACTAATTAGTGATTAATGTGGATAATTAATATTATAATGATGCAATTAGATGGTTGGTAAGGGCCATCAACTTTGGGTTGACTATTGGTCAAGTCGCTTTCCGTCCTTGACTATATGGACCAGTAGACGACAATCAAAACTTTGGCGAGAAAACAGGCTTTTCTTTGCCAAGTGCAGATCAGGACCGAGGCTTTGCCTCTGCTGGTAGGGCCGGTTTTCCTTCCCTCTTCCAGGTTTTTCCTCTCACTCCCAAGCAAAAAATTAATCACCGCGCTCCTCTCTCTCTCTCTCTCTCTCTCTCTCTCTATATATATATATATATATATATATATATATATATATATATATATATATATATATATGTCTATATCTATATCTATATCTATATCTATATCTATCTATCTATCTATATATATATATATATTCAACCAATAAATTAGAAGTCATTCGATATTATTTGTTTCTTGAGAGAAACCTGCTCTTTATGGAGATCGGATAAATGATGTGTTGGTGTGCAAATTAAATTTGGACCTTTTGAAGATAAGAGGAAGACTAGGAGAAGCATCGTACAACTTTGAATTTTTGTTCCCTTCGAAGAGGTATCATAGCTGGGGGACTCGAAGAAGATCCCTTCATAACTTTTCTTCCTGGGTTTTTGTTTCCATTATGAGAGAAATGGTTCCTAGATTTCTTTTTCACATTTAAAACAAATAACGTTTTCTTTTAAATCATTTTAATGGTTTGAAACTATATCTCATGAACTTAAGAAAGAGAACCCTTTCTTCCTGACTTAATGTGGCCACACAAATACATATAAACTTATATAATGATCATCCTCAAGTGTGACTCCTCAACTCGTTAACTGGATCAAAGTTGAGACAGTGGCTGAGTATGGTCTGAACCCAATGCGGAAGTTTATCAAGCCTCTGCAACAGCAACACTGGTGGAAAAGAATTAGTCACTCTCTTTGAAAGTAGATATTAATCGTGCATACCAACTCGCAAACAGGGGGCTCATGCGTCAGGCCGATCGCTTTAGGCCCTTGGATTTTAAATTCGCGTCATTGTATCGATTTTGAGGGACACAAAACCTTTTAGCACAACATTTAGGCCCCAAAATTTTAGGCTCTAAAAAACTTGGCACTTTATGACGCGCATTTCCTCAAGAGAGCTCAAGTGATTGATGAAAACGTTAGGAAACACTTTAGCTTCTTCTTCTTTTCTTTTTTGAGAGCGGGGGAGCTCATAGTAAATACTGGATATGAAAGTCCTTAATTATTGAACACGCGACTTTCAACTACGACACTATTTTCTTAGTGGGCCGATGGCAAAGAGAGCCTTTGCTACTTTCCTGTTATTAATCTGTGTGCGCGCGCGCGCGCGAGAGATAATGTTTAGAAGAGTATCGACCACGAAATGAGATTTCTGACCATTAAAACGTTAGAAGAGTACGCAGTGAGGAAAGCAATAATTTAACAAAGTTGGCGTCATCATTAGCAACTGCTACTCTTCGCTTCCTCTAAATAAAACTAAAACCAGATTTACGCTCAATGCCTTGTAGGACCACATCTCTCTCTCTCTCTCTCACATAAATCTTATAAATACTGCAGCCTCTTCCCTTCCGGGAAGTATAATCACTATCAGAGACAGAGAAAGGGTCTTAAGTTTCTTGCATAGATTGCGACAATGAGTGCTGCCGCGCAGTTGTGTTTCGAAGAGAAGCGGAGGTTTTCACAAAAGGGCTCAGATTCTCTTTTAAAGAATTCATCATCCCCAGTGAAGTATTGCTCTTCCTTCACAACCAGATGCTCTCGCCTAGTAAAGGAGCAACGCGCAAGGTTCTACATTATGCGCCGCTGCGTCACCATACTTCTTTGTTGGCGTGATGTTTGAACCCGCATCCTCCCTCGTGACGATGACCACCAATCTCAACTGTCCAGGGAGACATCAGACTGCCCCTCAACAAAAGAATCTGGCAGAGAGAGGGAGAAAGAGAGTTTAGTTTGGTTGTACACCCCATCAGTATAGCCGTGGAAAGCTGTAAATATTGAGTTGTTTGTGGTCTGTATCATGAAATCCAGCTCTTCTTTTGCTCGTTAATGAATCTCTGCAGTATGGTTTTTGCGTTCTTTGATGGCAGAAACATACATTCATTCATTAAGATCGAGAGCTCTTAATGGGTTTCTGATTTTCGTTTTAAAAAGTGTCGAGAGCTCTTGATTAATCTCTCAGATGATGAAAAGATCAGTTTTATGATAGTTGGATGGTGTTGAAGGAACGTGGCACTGTTGCTGCCAGATCCAATTCATTGTTATTAATTCGAACGGAATTGGTTGATATTTTCCATTGGTTTATGAACATGGGCATCCAATTTATGGGGTCCATTGGGATTATACATATATTCTTGGCGTTCATCTTATGAATTGGCGTGCCAAAGAATATGAAAAATTTAAAGTGTAGACATGCACATAATATATATATATATATATATATATATATATATATATATATATATATATAGTGTCATCGACGCCCTAAGCACGAGAAGGCATCTTAACCTGGTTTGAGCAACATGTCGGTGACTCAGTCGGTGAACACGTCTAACCATGCAAGCTATGTAAAAAGTAGCATCCATCGTACTCGTTACTCGTCCAACGTGCGAGATTCAGAGCATGTTGTGTTGGTCAATGCAGAGAACAACTACATAACCCTGTTCAGCGTCGTCTTCTACATGGCCCTGTCCGCACAGCACTGCGTAATATAATATATATATAAAGAAAAAGAAATTGGATTCTTGTTACACAATTTACTCATGCTCGACAGTTACCTTTTCTAAGAATTAGTAATAATATTGTCTTTGATTTTTTTTAAAAGCTTATACTATTCAAAAGCAATTGGTAAACATGAATAAATATATCTGAAATAGCAAGATATTGTTTTCGTATACATAAAAAGACAAACACGTGATAATACATATGCTCATATTTTACCTTGTGAGAAGTATAAATATCATGTAAAAAGTTATAAAAGATAATCTCCTTTATCAAAAGTAGATAACTTCTAATCTCTCTCTATACATACATACATACATACATATATATATATATATATATATATATATATATATATATATATATATATATATATATATATATATATATATATGTCACTCGGTAAAAGAAAATCCCTTGAATTTTAGCGGGTACGAGCCCTTGCTATACTAAAAGCACTTTTGAGTTGGGAGAGTTTCTTCTTATTAGATTACCTTGTGTAATAACTTGTGAGATAAATTTAATCAACATAAATTAACAGATTAAATCAATTCAATTACAAGATAGTAATGGATAATCCGAATCTTGGTACTTCTCAGATAATATTCGGAAGTCTTCATTCAATTTCAGAATCATGTTTTGCATGCTAAGTATGTTTTTGGAGTCATTAGACCATCAAATTAGATATGACTGGTTTCAATTGCCATGGAACCTAGAACCCTAACTGAAATGGTCCAAGGCCAGTTCCAAAGCATGCCATTTGAGTTTAGAATCGTTAAGAACTCGTAAAAATTATTCTAAAATTTAACAATTTAAATAAAAAGTTTTAGAAAAATGTTTCATGAAAGATGAAACTAAAACCGAACCCGAGTAGTTCTTGTTTCTGCTCCTGATTCCGCTCTCATGAAAGATGAAACTGAAATCGAACTAGGTGGTCCTTGGTTCGGGACTTGAATATGGTTTCAAACGGTTCCTGCCCCTGGTTGAAACCGCCGGCAATGTCTACAACAAACCAAGCGAGTGTCCTCATGTTCATGTTCTTTGAAGATACCAAGGGACTCGTGTCGATGTGACGTAAGCAGATAATTGCTACATATAAGTGAGAATCAACGTAAGTCGGTCTGCCTGTGGGTCCCCCTCTAGGGCCCATAGAGGATGAAGATCCCCAGGTTCCGCACCATACATAAGATGACGCAGCCCTTGCGGGCCCCGTCCCAACTGCCAGCTGTCTTTGTCATCACGTGCAATCCTATGCATCGTTGGTGGAGTGGGGCCATCAGCAACGTTTTATGAAAGAAGAATCCTTTTATTTCTGTGCCACGTCATCTCCTTTATGGATGACGTGGCACTACTCCTTTCTTTGGCAGAGAGTTTCCTTCTGACCGTGTATTTCTAACCAACCAATCCCGTTTGTAGCAATAAGGTATTGAAGTGATGATTTCTTTCGTAATCTGGCTACTTTTCTACGGATTATCCGGTGGATCCTTCACATCTCAACTCAATAAAGATTTGCCTGAACGATGCATATCTACACCACTAATAATTGATAATGATCAACACTAAAGATAGATTTAGAACCGATGACGAGGGCTAAGTGTGAAAACTTGAACTCGTATTCGCGACCACCAATATGCTACAATTAATGAAACCCCACTACAGAGCACAGACTGGTTGCTTCTCCTTTCTTGGAAGGGAAAAAAATCATATTGCTTTAGTGCCATTGTTGCTGATGTTCGACCCCTAGAGGGTGCAAGTATGGGTGTGTGTTAAGCTCCGGCCTCCTTGTAACAAAAAAAAATCATCAGTCGTGTTTCGAAAACAACAATTTGACGTGGTTCCACAGAGCCAACTCGTCTTTGTGGTCTCTCTCTCTCTCACACACACACACATGGAGGTGCCCACTACTTGTAACCTTCTATTATGACTACTTACCAGACTTTCACCATACAAGCCCCCAAAGGGCTATAGCTCTTTTACTAGGTAAGTGGCTCTCTGGCACTCAGTCAAAAGGTCAAGAGTTCGATACCGGAGTTTGCAACTGGTAGGGGTTTGCCTAGCCCAAGGGGGGCCTTCCTATTTTCCTTCGAAATCTCTAGCATCTGAAAGATTCCTAAATTCACTAGAAGTTGGTTTAAGGATCAGTACCGAGATATGCGATCATAATATTTGAATCGTGATGTGACAGCAGTTCATGGGATGGTATATATAATTGATTAATCAGTGAAGATTTATGCAGAAGCTCTCTGTTGGGGAAGATTTACATTTTTCCATCTGACATTAAGAAAAAACAATGACCGGGCAAATGTATAAGCCAACTGCTCTTTTCAATAATGCAAAGAGAAAGGATCTGGCCACCTTCTGAGGCTCTGCTTTCGTCAATAAATTAATGTTATGTGGGGTCTGATCTCCCCCTCATAATACACAGAGAGAAACCTAGCTGAAGATAAGGAACGTCTTGGCCTTTCAATATCTCCCAAACACGTCATACTTTGATTCTCCTTGGCTGCTTGTTGACACTTTTGCGAAAACTTATACCATGTGTGTGTGTGTGTGAGAGAGAGAGAGAGAGAGAGAGAGAGAGAGAGAGAGAGAGAGTTGTCACTCGTTTTAGTTGATCTCTCTCATATTTAATGCTAATCATTCATCTGAGTATAAACCCTTGTATAATTGAAAGCGTTAAAGTATGGTTCATCTTGCAGTGTCCTTGAAGGTCCACCTTGAGCTGTAATTTGCACATCGTTATCATGGAGCATGTGAGGATTTGGCCCCTTTCTTGCCTTTCAATTCATACACATGCAATCTTGCAGTTCCTAAAATGAATAAGATAGGGACCATTCTCTTTGATCAATACCGTTTAAGCTTCTCTTTGGATCCCAAACAGATCCATACCTGACCAAATTCTTCGAGTGACCACCTCGTTTTTGGATCTGAACTGGGCCGAAACCTGACAAGACCCATGTTTAATGATCTAATAGCTGTTATGGGCCCGTTTTTGGATCATTGCACGACCCAAACATAATCCATCATTCGAAAGAACTATATGGTAAAATTAAGTCAGAACTCAGGAATAGGTGATTTTTGGGTCCCAAATTTGCTAAAACTCAACCTAACCCCTTTGAAATGACTTTATGGTTAAAACGGGCCAAGTTTATAGAATTCAAAATGATTCAAATTAATCTTACCAGATAATATTTAGTATTTATTCTCTGGCTATTATATATGCAAGGTTAAGATGGGCTGGGTCCAATAATGGAATGCATAAAGTGAAGAATGGTTATCTGTTTATGATATTCATGATAGAAGAGTTGGATGACCTGTGGCCGATTTGGAAACTACTATGGGTTGGCCGCTTCCTGAAAGAATCAAAACCTTCATATGGATGGCTTCGTATGAGAGATTGGACAGAGAGATGGAGTCTTGATTGGTTGCTGCCGCTGTAAAAATGCCGAAGAGATGCTTCACGCGTTGTGAGACAGCCCGGGAGTTGCTGCAATCTGTTGCAGATTGATTCCTAGAGATAAAAGATTACAGTTCTTTTACTGCATTATACTGGACGGGTTAAATATCAATCTAATCAATATCTCGAGAGATATTAGTGAAATCGAATGGAGGATCATTTTCGAATGGGATGTTGGCTTATATGGAGATTACGAAATGAGATAATATCGAGGAATAACGATGGTCTGTACGGAAAGCGAATAGTTAATTTTGCAAAGAATATAAGTTTAGCGAAGGGCACGAAAAGTCAACGAGCAGTCGACTTAAGATGTAGTTACCCTATATTAATTGGATAAAACTTAACTTCGACGGCAGAGGGAGAAGAAATCCTGGAAGAGCTGGCTGTGGAGGAGTGATGTTGGCAAAATCGATAGAAATACATGCATAACAGATCAAACAAATGTAAGTACGAAAATAATAGCAGAAGCAAACGAGTCGCTCTTGCAAACTAGTCTTAGAGAAATTATTGTTCCGCTATAAATATATACTGTGCTTTCGTCCTACAATAAAATACACACACAACTCAAAAGACATGTACGTGTATTCGAGTCAATCATAATGATGCTTCAATCACCTATAACTAGAGAGAAGGACGGTTGAGAGCAGTCACACCGTAGGGAATACCATGAGCAGAGGGAGCAGAGAATAGGAGGCGGGAGGAGAGATAACGTTATCATAAAACGTATTAATTAGGGAGCCCTAATCACAAATCATGAATCCGATCTAAACGATCCACATCTCTAACCCATAACCACTAGATAAAAAAAAATATGCAAAAAGATAGACCGAAGATAATTCTCAAACCCAAACTCCAGCCCGACACGTGTGGTCTAGTATGTTCTCATCAAGCTCTTTGAACTAAGATTCATGAGCTACCAAATATATAAAAAGACATATAAGTTAGTCTCATTCTTTAATATGGGACTAAACTTTGTCTTCTCTTGGTCACCACATGCAAAAGTCCCTCACATGTGACTTTTTATACTTTGACTTTCACATATATCAATGATACATCAAATTGAATATTTGGGATATCAACGTGAATTAAATGTTATTAATGAACATGGGTTTAATTAACCTAATCATAATTAACATTAATCAAACAATCTCCCACAAAGTCTTGCAATATAAAAGTGTCCTTCCAAACCAATCATCATATTATGCTTTAAATAATATATTTCCAAGGATGTAATGTTAGCATCATGTCATTGGACTGGATCCCATTCAAAGAATAATCTCTTGCTAAACTTACAATCGTTACACTTTAGGTTTAACAAACATAAAAATACTAAAAGTATCATATAATATAAAGTTTCATCATATTCATCCAACAACTTGTTACTACCAGATTGAACCTTTTTTGTAGGATTTTCACTCAGTAAGGTTAGGTTGTCATTGTTTGTGAATAAATAATGAGTTTCAACCTCATCTCCAACCTAGATTTCTCAACTAATGTTACTAATAGACCCTTAGTAAAAAAAAAGTTGTATTATCTTTGTATCCAACAAAATCTACAATCATGACCCCATTAGGCACAAGAGCTCTTACATACTTTATTCTAAATTTGATATGTATCCATTGCTTATACTTAAAACTATTGATATTAGCAATTATGGTCATACTATCATAATATACTAAAATTGTATGAAGTGACTTTTTTAACATAGGTAAATAGGATATAAGTCTCTTAAGCTATTTAACTTTCAACCTAGCCTTATCCAAAGCATATAGTTTTACTTCAAAAGTAGAATAAGTCAAAATAGTTTATTTATTTGATTTACAACTGAGAACGTCACACCCAAAAGAAACGCATATCCAATGACCCCATTACTCTCAGAATTTTTTGTTATCCAACTAGTACCACTAAATCCTTCAAGTACATAATAATGTTTACCGTAATACAATGTAAGAGAAATTGTTCCCTTCACACACTGAATTACTATGTCTATAACTTTTCGATGGGTTCTATGTACACAACTAGTGTACCTACTCAACTTAAACACAACAAATACAATATCTAGTTATGTATAGGTGGTTAGATGAATCAAACTATCAAAAATTTGAGAATATCGTAGTTGAGACAAATGGATATTTTTTTCATTCTTATACAAATCCTTAGATGAATCATATGGGGTCTTAACATGTCTACATTTTGTATATCAAAATCTTTTAAAAACTTTCTTAACGCAGTGAGATAGAGAGATTATTATACCATCAGTAGATCTTATGATTTTAAACGTTAAAATCACATTAACCACACCCATGTCTTTCATCTCAAACTTAATACATAAAAATGATTTAGTCTTATTTGTTATTCTCACATCTAAATCAAACAATAATATATCATCTACATATAGGCAAAAAATGATGAATGCATTATTGATCAATTTATAGTAGACATATTTACTATAATCATTAGAATTAAAGTCAAAAGATGATATTACATAATCAAACTTTTCATGTCATTGTTTGGGGCTTGTTTCAAATCATATAATGATTTGATAAGCCTATATACCTTAGACTCATTCCCACGAGTCATAAATCCCTCTTGTTGATCCATATAAAATTTTTCATAGAGGTCACCATATAGAAAAGTATTTTGCACATCCATCTAATGGATTGTGAGACCATATATGAATGCAAATACTATAAGCACTCAGATAATGGTCATTTGACATATTGAAAAATATGTATCAAAGTAATCTGTTTCTTTTTTTTGTTTATATACTTAGCAACTAACTTGGCCTTATATTTATTGATGGTATTATTTGCATTTAGGAAAGATTCACTTACAATCCACAGTAGAATAACTAGGAGGTAAATTCATCAATTCTCAAGTACCATTAGAGAGAATTGATTGAATTTCATCGTTAACGGTTTCTTTTCAAAACTTAACCTCAGGTGAAGTTATAGTCTCCTAAAAGATAATAGGACCATCTTCGACATTGAAAGTAACAAAGTCACTTCCAAAGTCTTTTGATATCTTAAGTTGTTTACTTTTTCTTAGTTTGATTATTTCCTCATAATCATCTTATCTGAAAATAACATAATTAGGGTTACCCCTCACATTTGTCATCCTTGTCACACGATCGAGAATGAAAGCATAACTATAATCAGAACCTCTAGAAGACACAATTTAGAGAACTCCAGTATTTGTGGGAAACACATTCTCAAAGAATGTAATATCATGAAGCTCAACTATTTTGTTGATATCTATGTTAGAAACATCATATCTAATAACCAATAATCTTTATGTATGACTTGTATCCACTTAATTTAGAAATATAACATTCACTATTTTAAGTTTCAATTTTTTTCTCTTGTGTTTGGATGAGTATTTTCGCAGTACACCCTCACACTTTAAGATATTTGAGACTGATCTTTCGACCCTTCAAAAGACTAAATAGACTATTTTTCTTATACTTATGGAGAACTCTATTCAAATATGACAAATCATATTTAAAATTTTCCTCACATGTAGGTAGGTAACCTAGAACTTTAAAGAAAAATATTAACTATATCACATAGGGTTGTGTTCTTCCATTCAACTATCCCATTATATTGGAGAGAATACATAGCAATACCATTGTTTTAACAGTATTCTTTGAAAGTGTTTGAGGTATACTCTCTTATCCTATTCGACCTTAATCGTTTAAGTACCATATTTGTTTTACTTTGTGCTTTATTTTTAAATATTTAAAACTTTTCTAAAGTTTTATCTTTACTTTTAAGTAAGTAAATATAACAATATCTACTATAATAATCAATAAACATGATAAAATATCTTTTATTATCTCTTATAGTCATTCCACTGAATTCACAAATATGAATGCACACCAAAATCTTGAATTTCCTTTCAATCGTGTGGAAAGATTTCATACGTTGTTTCGCTTGCATTGCCGGTCCCAAGCCCGGATAAAGGAGGAGGGTTGTGTTAGGCTTCCGATAGCCAGCGTAAAACTTCGTCGGATTTCTACAACATGGATTACAAAAATTATGAGCATTGCTTTGGGGCGTCCCCGCCTAGCGACGTGCTGCAGAGCCCGAATGCAATAAGAAGTAAGCAAGGGCCACTACATTTTCGCCCGAATGTAGTGAATCAATTACAGAGAGGGTTCCCACATCATGGATGAGTGTGGGTAAAGAAGTTAGTCCCACTATATTGCCGCCCGAATGTAGTGAAAAATTTTTAGAGAGGGTCTCCGCATTTTGATTATGGACGGATGCAGGGTGTAAGGAAGCTAGTCCTAGATAATAAGATTCGTATTGGTTCTTGGAATATCGGAACATTATCGGGTAAGCTAATAGAGGTGGTAGATACTATGATTCGGAGAAAGATTCATATTCTATGTTTACAAGAGACAAAATGGGTTCGAGAAAAAGCAAAGGAGATAGAGGATACAGGTTTTAAATTATGGTACTCAGGTAAAGAAAAGGCCCGAAACGGAGTTGGTATTATCATAAATAAAGATTTAAAGGAGAGTGTAGTAGACATACAACGATATGGTGACCGAATCATGACATTGAAATTAGTGTTAGGAGTAGAGGTTTTGAATATAGTTTGTGCTTACGCACCCCAAGTAGGACTAGAAGATAGTATAAAGACAGTTTTTTGGGAAGAGTTAGATAAGGTGTTTCAAAAGATTCCACAAAGGGAGATGATTTGTTTAGGAGGAGATTTAAATGGACATGTCGGTAAAGAGGCATTAGGATATCAAGGGATTCATGGAAACTTTGGTTATGGGGATATAAACGAGGAAGGTAGGGAGATTTTAAATTTTGCTTTGTCATTTGATCTCTTTATAGTCAATACAATCTTCAAAAAACGAGATGAACATTTAATTACTTATAAGAGTGGCTTATCACAAACACAAATTGATTACTTTATTTGTAGAAAAAAGATAGAGCGTGTTGTAAAGATTGTAAGGTAATTCCAGGAGAAAGCTTAACCACCCAACATCGACTTTTAGTTATGGATTTACAAATAAAAAAATAGACAAAGAAGAAAAGAGTGCATCGAGCTATTCGGACTAAATGGTGGAACCTCAAAAGCGAGAAAGAAGATATATTTAAACAGAAAGTCCTTCAAGGAGATGTTTGGAATTATGTTGGCACACCCTGTGATATGTGGAACAATATGGCTATACATATTAGGAAAGTGGCGAAAGATGTGTTAGGGGTATCTAAGGGAGGTGTACCGGCACAAAAAGAAACTTGGTGGTGGAGTGAAGTAGTACAAAATAAAATCAAGGCAAAGAGGGCATGTTACAAATTACATTATGCTAAGAAAACTAGTGAAACTTTAGAAGCTTATAAGAAAGCAAAGAAGGAAGCAAAAAAGACCGTTAGTGAAGCAAAAGCTAAGATTTGGGAGGACTTATATAAAAAACTCAACTCAAAAGAGGGTGAAAGAGATATTCTTAGGATAGCTAGGGCTAGAGATAAGAAAACTAAAGATCTTAATTATGTTAGATGCATAAAAGACGAGGATGAAAAAATTCTAGTGGCAAATGATGATATAAGAAATAGATGGAAAAACTATTTTTATAATCTTTTTAATGAAAATAAAGATGTTAGTATTAGTTTAGGAGATTTAGCCAAGTCAGAAAAGTATATAAACCACAATTTCTACCGACGTATTCAAAAGAATGAAGTCAAAGAGGCTCTTAAACATATAAAGAGGGGTAAATCGGTAGGACCAGATAATATTCCTATAGAAGTTTGGAAAATAGTAGGAGAAATAGGAATCACTTGGCTCACAAGACTATTTAATGAAATATGGAAAAACCAAAAGATGCCCGAGGAATGGAGAGCAAGTACACTTATACCCGTATATAAGAACAAGGGAGACATTCAAAATTGTGCGAATTATCGAGGTATCAAGTTAATGAGTCATACTATGAAATTATGGGAAAGAATTATCGAATGTAGGTTAAGACAAGTATCAAGTACAACAGAGAACCAATTTGGATTTATGCCAGGTAGATCTACTATTGAAGCGATTCACCTTTTGAGACGTCTTATGGAACATTTTAGAGCAAAAAAGAAAGACCTTCACATGATATTTATTGATCTAGAAAAAGCTTATGATAGGGTACCAAGGGAGGTTCTTTGGAGAACTTTGGAAAAAAGAGGTATCCCATTGACATATATTAACCTTATAAAAGACATGTATGATGGTGCAAAAATATGTGTGAGGACTCTTGAAGGAACGACAGACTTCTTTGAAGTTAATATTGGGTTACATCAAGGATCAACTTTAAGTCCATACTTATTTATAATGGTGATGGATGAGTTAACAAAACATATTCAAGATGAAGTACCTTGGTGTATGTTATTTGCACATGACATTGTATTAGTGGAGGAGTCTAAGGAAAAAGTTAATAGAAAATTGGAACTATGGAGAGAAACATTAGAAAACAAAGGCCTCCGACTTAGTAGAACAAAGACAGAATATATTGAATGTAAGTTTGATCATTTGGCTACTTCAGAGGACATAGAAATTAAAATTGGCACATATTGCATTCCCCAAAAGGAAAGTTTTAAATACCTTGAGTCAATTTTTTAAAGTGATGGAAGAATTGATGGAGATGTTACACATAGAATTAATGCTGGTTGGTTAAAATGGAGAGGAGCATCAGGTATTCTTTGTGATAAGAAGATACCATTAAAATTAAAAGGTAAATATTATAGAGCAGCAGTTAGGCCTGCCATGTTTTATGGTTCTGAGTGTTGGGCAGTTAATCATCAACATATACAAAAGATGTCTGTGACAGAAATGAAGATGTTGAGATGGATGAGTGGTCATACAAGAAAAGACCGTATACATAATGAGGTTATTAGAAACAAATTAGGAGTGGCACCAATAGAGGATAAAATGAGAGAACATCGTTTAAGATGGTTTGGACAAAAAGAAAGAAGATCAAAAGAAGAACTTGTAAGAAGGTTAGAAAAACTAAATTTGGAAAGTATTAAAAGAGGTAGAGGACGACCACAAAAGTGTTGGAAAGAAACAATAAAGAATGATCTAGCTTATTGGGAGTTAACTGCTAACATGGCACACGATAGAGATCTATGGAAACAAAGAATCCATGTAGCCGACCCCGTCTAGTATGGGAAAAGGCTTAGTTGTTGTTTCGCTTGCACACATATATAATATTTTTATTTTTGATCCATAATAATCTATTGGGATAAGGTTAAAGTTCATCATTCTTTTTATAAAATCAAAGTCTATATAACCCAACCTAGCATGTCATACACCAAATGGTTCAATATTGTACACAAATGAAGAAAAAGTGGAGGTTTTATTATCATTAAAATTCCTAAAAAATCAATAATTGGTTGTATATGAATTTTAAACATATTCTCTACATCACAAAAATAGTCATTTCCAAAGAAACACCTTTTATTAAGTTGTGTAATGATAACTTTATTAAATTTATAATCTAACCTTAATCGCTTCCTAAGTAAAACAGGATCATTGAGGATATTCCGACTATTCGTTGGAATATTTCTAACTACCTTAAGAGTTAAAACTTTTTTCGAAAGAAACATTAAGTTCATACGCCCTTCCGCTTGACTTTAACAGTCAAATAATCTCTTAACGTTACAGTTCTCCTACATGCCGCATGGTAACACACAAATAAAGATTGGTTACCACAAACGTGCATATTAGCCTAAGTATCTATAATTCAGTATCATGACTCATAAATAAAAAGGATATGGGGTTTAAGGGATAAATACTTTTTACTAGCAGGCACAGTTGTCACTACTATATTGAGCATAGCTTCTTCAATGATTGTAGGTTTCTTAACTTTCTTTGAGGAGTAATCTCTCTCCAATGTCCAACCTAACTACAAAGGCAACACAGTTTGTTTTTGGGTTTCTTTTCAATCTTGACCTTTGGTTTATACTTTGCATGTTTTCCTTTAGGATTACTATGATGTTTTCTTTCGATCGTAAGGTTAACTCTAAGGGTGCTATCTACATACATAATGTATTTCCGACTTTTGTACTCTTCCTCTATTGCTATATCTACCATTACATTATCAAGAGTTATCTTATCCTTCTTATGCTTGAGATCTAGTTTGAAACACTCGCAAGACTTAGAAAACTTCTTAATAATAGAAATAACAATAAATTTATCAAGAACCTTCATCTCAGCTTCCTTCGTACCATGACATAAAAACTAAAACTCTTAGAATGTTTGGTCATAGATTTCCCCTCTACCATTTAATACTTAATAAACTTGGTAACAAAATACTTTTTAAGATCGAGGTCTTTAGTATTGTATTTTCGATTCAAGGCAACCCATATATCTTTCACTATCGTGGAAGGATAAGAACTATAAATATTGAATAAAATATTTGACATTACTGATAAAATACAATGGTTCAAGATGTCTTTTACCTTCTACTAAATGATTTTATTCGAGTTTCTAGGGTCAATATCATTGAATTGGAAACAATTCAACTCAATATACAAATACAACCTTAACATGGTCAACCCACTTTTCATACAATGATGCTAGTGTTTAAAATGAGAAGGGACAAACTTTTTTGCATTAATGTTAAATCGACCTTAGATTGAAGGGTAGCAGTCGTAGACATGTTTACTACGAAAAAAGACTATTTTTCTAAGATTGTTGGTAAAATCTATAGAAATATATGCATAATAAACAAATATGCAGCAAATGTAAACATACCCCAATCAACTAACCATAGATCCAAAGTAAGTTATAAATAAAATGTATACAAAACAAAAGCAAAAGCAATAATTTTTGTGTGTGAGTCACCCTTGTGGGTTTGCCTTAGAGAAATCAATGTCCCGGTATAAGTATCAGCAACCCATTGTAAGTACATACGGGTACCTACGCCTTCCACCCAAGATAAAATACATACAACTCGAAAGACACATACTTTGCTTTGAGTCAACCTCAACTATGCCTCAGTCGCCTATGGCTAGAGGGAAGGACGGTTGGGAACAGTCACACCGCAAAGAATACCACGAGCATAGAGAACAGAAAACAGAAGGTGGACGAGAAAGAACGTTACCGCATGGGACTTTTTATACTTACTTTAACATATATCAATGATTGATCAATTAAATATTTAAGATATCGACGAGAATTAAATGTTATTAATGAACATGGAGTTTAATTAACCCATACCATAATTAACATTAATCCAACAAGTGATACGTGGTAGATATTGAAAATGGCAAGAAGGATTCTCACGGAAATCGAGACGCTGTTCAAAAGGCTGGGCGTGCAGTCATGTCGGGTCTTCATCTAGCCTGGATCTATGGATAGCGCGACTATTGAGATGGATTATAAACGCATAATTGACTGAATGAGAGATGGAGCTCCTAGAATACATCAGCCTGATAAGAAGGGAATGAACGATAATCCCACAATACATCCCCTAGAGCAGGTAACGTTGGCCATCAACAGTAGGGATGGTGTTCATGGCCCTCATTGGTTCGGTTCTAAGCTCAACGTCCAAGCAAACCAGTACAACCAGTTCTTAAATTTTTTGAGGACCAAATGAACCAATGTGTTCCCGTTCGATTTGGTTCCAAACTGTGGTTAATTACATATTAATACTCTAATGCAAGCTGTGAACTTCCTCTCTTCTATGTGGGATGTAATGTACCAGTCGCAAGCCTCATTTCTAGTGGAATTACTGATGCTTCTTTTTCTTTTCTCTGGTTTTGATGGAGGACGGTTTTGGATGTTGAGGGCAAAACACGTGGCTATTTCTAGAGCTATCAATCCGGGCTGGCCCCAGACTCTGTGGGCCAAACTGGCCCGCCCACATATAAACAACATATATTTTTAATATATATATTATATTTTCACACACATATAAGATACATATATATATATATATATATATAAAAAATCTAATATACTTGTTATTTTATATACTTGTTGTATTATATATATATATATATATATATATATATATATATATATATATATATATATATTCACACCAGGTGTACTTGCTCAATACGTGTATTTGTTTCTTTTGAACTCAACCATCTATCTTAAAAAAATCAATCATCCAATTTGTTAAGATGAATTATTGAGATTTTGGGCAAACATATTGGACACACCTCATACGGATACACGTATAACCCGTCCAACTAGTTGCTCTAACCCTTTTTTCTCCTAATTTATTCGAGTGTCTTCATACTCAGCCAATTTAGGTCTGTGGAGAACTCGTGTTTGGCTCATTAGATGAACCAAACTCAGATGAGCTATGAATTGGTTGCTTCATTTACCAGCACTACTCGAAATGCAAGTTGACTTTAAGAAAAAGGAGTGAAAATTAAGGTGCCTTCCTTAACCTTGCTGGAGTCCTTTTCCACACTTATGGGATGCAGCCGGAGGAATTCCTAAAACGTCAACCATTCTAGTATTATTTTCGCTTAAACATGATTAACTTTGGAGTTTATGATGGAAATGAATGCACATCCGATGAATCTCTGGTAAAAGATGGAAAAGAAAAGAGGTACAGTTCTTAAAAAACGAATATCATGAGAGAATCCAGAAGAACTCCGAGAGAGTTATGCAGCCCAGTATCCTGATGCACCTCGATCTTATTCTTTTAATACAGCCTACACATCTACCTCTCAAAAAACCTTACAGCATAGTCATTTTGATGGATCCTCTCACCGCCCCCCCCCCCCCCCCCCCCACACACACACACACACGCAACAAATATATGTATGTATGTGTTTGCGTACGTATCAGGTATGTCCCCAACTGCCGACCAAGCATACATACAATGAACTCATCAGCTAAAAGTTTTGAATTTGCTGAATGTCATGATTTTGTTTGTGTTATAAACTTAAGAAAATAGGGTTATAGAATTTGATGCAGGATAATCACTATTTTTGGTAAATTAATTCTAGCTACACAATCCATAATCCCTACCTATAGTCTTTCTGCTGCTTCTACTCGGAATGTGCAAAAGATGTTTAAGGGTTCCAACAGATATAACCCGGTCTGAATGCGTGATTGTTCAGGCCCGGGTTCCATCTTTGGTTGCTACAACCAAATCCAGTTTTGATTCTTTTGGGTCTTCGATCAGAAAAACCACAAACGTGAAAAAGATTAACACTAATTTTTATTGTGTGTTCTTATTTGTTTCTTCATTAGCATGTTCTTTGTTTCTGCATGTTCGTATTTTAAATTGCATTTGTTATATGACCAATTCTCTTGTAATTAGTGAAAGCAATTCGCCACAAGTCATATGGCTAATCGAGTAGGGCGAATCTCATACCCAGTCAGCAACAAGATCATGTAATTGACTTAGAGAAAACAAGTGGTTTTCTAATTAGCTACATGACTGTGTCATGTGTGGGTCTCTCTCAAGGTTAACCAGTTGAAGAATCCGCTTTCTTAATTTTCCTTAATTAATGAAACACATATGGGCATTATGTCAACACCTACTATGCATCTGTGATGACGCATGACTATCATGCATCTCCCTTACACCCTCTCAACATTTTCCTGAGGTGTGCATCTCGATCTTAAGCTGAGCAGTTGTTATGCTGGAAGAGCATGGAAGGCCACCCCTACTCACAATGACATTATTCTGGAAGAGCATGGTCATCATTCTTTGCAGACCTCCATAATCGGTGGCAGATGTAGAATTTTTTGTAAGGTGGGGTGAATTTTTGTAAGGTGAGGCGAACTGCCTATTCAACCATTTAAGGTACTGCAAATTATGTATTGTAGTCATGGATTCAATCATGTTCAGAAAATTTTTCATTGGTTTTTTGAATTTTAGGCGGGGTGACCGCCTCACCTTGGTTTAATATAGATCCGCCATTGTCCATAAATAATAAACCTATCTTTTTGTTCTTTCGAGAAGAAGGGCACCATGGCAGAAGCGCATATGGCATAGGCTACAAGCTTTGGTTCTAAAATCCTAAACGGTTGTCAAAATCCGGAGTATGATACTAAGATCCAACTGTTTCGAGATCTAATAGAGGCTTAGATTACCAAATTCCTAATGAAGAAACTATTTGATTTTAATGGGATTGCGACACTGATCATTTGGGACTTAAGATCGTACTATCAAGACCATTCTACCATAGAAATAAAATGTATGAATTATTTGATTCTCATGAACTATATGTACGTATGATATTTCCTTAAAGACTTTGGCAATGTAGGGTCTTTAAGATCACGATTTGATCCCATTATCCTCGATCTTTGAGCCATTACATCGGAGGCTGAATAAACAGTAAACGAATTTCATATTGCACCGAATTTCCAGCTTAAATCTTGAGAGAAATCAGATATTATTGCATGGCATAGCAGTATGCAGAACGCAGATTACACAAAAAGTTTCAGTAAGTTGGTGCGCCGAAATACACCGTCGAATCCTTTAAATATTCTACTAGATTTCCGGCAGGTTCGGGCCAACTGTTTGGGCCAACAGAGGACCGACTACCATCATTAGACTGACAATTATTGAACCATAAACCCAGTACTACATCTACCAGATTTTCACACACGGACAAGCCCAAAGATATATTTCCCATAAATTCTTGAAATTCATGCGGCGTATGGCCAAGCATCGTATGCTCTACAGTCTACAAGACATAAAGCACTCGTCTTCCGCAGCCTTAAATAGGAATAAAACAAGCGACAGTGACGAACAGCGAGTATATGATATATCTTCGGTGAGTCAAAAAGTAACAGAAAAAAAACGTCACAGCCGTGGCGATGAATAAAAACAATCTCCCCATTGGAAACAACAAATCGAGAGCCACAGTATCAGCAAATTCCAAAACCAAAACAATGGGCTACACACATACTCACAGACGCATACACAGTTTCACTGTGTAATTGATTGAAGGGTCAGATATCTTATTCATGCTTATGTAACTTCGTCTCTCTGCCTTAATACTACCACCATCATACGGAGAGAGATTTGTTGGATTCACCTTTTGATTGATGTACGGTCAGATATCTTAATCACACTATTAATTTGAATATCTTTCTGACTTAAGACCAACACCATCTCAGGGAAAGAGATTATTGAATTCATCCTGTGATTATTGAGGGGTCAGATCTCTTAATCATGCTATCGATTTCCATTTCTTTCTGCCTTAACACCAAAATCATTCTCTCATTCTCGAGCCTCAATCTTTCGTTTTCCAGTTTCAATCTCTCAAACTCCCTCTCCTTTTTGCTGCTGTATTTCTGCCACTTGAATCTCTGTTTCTCTAGCTCGAATGCACGGCATTGATAGCTCACTTTCTGTTCTTCAAGTAGCATCGAACGGCTCATAATCCACTGTCTCTGCTCCCACACTGTCTTAGCCCCGTCTTGCAACAAACTAGCCATCTCTGTCCTGAGTTGCTGCTGAATTGGTGATAATGAACCACCATCACCATCTAGTCTTCGCAGCCTCTTCCGGGAAGATCCTTTTTCATCCCCACCTTCATTTTCTTCTCCATTTTCGCCGTTCTCTTCGTCTTCGTCATCGTCGTCATCGTCGCCGTCATCGTCGTTGTCATCATTCTGATTCTCATCTGTCGCCGGCACGGCCACGCCTTGATGGTCGCAGCGCGGATCGGTAGGCATAGGGAATTGCGGTTGATGCAGTGAATTTGATGGCTGATCGGCGTCGCAAGGTTGGTGAGAAATGCTGCTGTGATAAGCACACATCTCTCTGAAAAATAGATGCTTCGAATTCAGAAGCTTTCTTACTTCATCCTTCAACTTCGGCGAAACATGATCCATGGTTTCGAGTAGAGAGGGATTTTGCACCACCCTGCAGGAAGTTCCCTTGCCGAGAATATCGACGACCCTCTTGTATCTCTTGTTCAGATCGTTGAATTTGTCCTCGCATTGCTGAGGGGAGACATGGAATCCTTTCTCCAACATCGCTCTGGAAACGGATTTCCATTTTCCCTTCTTCTGAATCGCCACGGCACTTCCGGAAGGATGCTTCTTCTTCGCAGCGGCATCGCCCGAGGCGGTGTCGAGGCTGCTGGAGTCATCTCCAACAAGGAAGACTACCATGATGAGCAGCCGGACCATCTCGTCCGTCCACTTCATCCTCTGCCATGGCGAGACGCCTCGCTTTCCGTCCCGCTTGTCGCCGGCGCCGTCTTCTGCCCCGCACCCGCTCCCGGCTTCTTCCTCGTCGCTGTATGATGATAGGTGCTGCCTGGTGGTTGTGGTGGTGGTTGTAGTGGCGGTGATTGTTGGAGTTGGTGGCTTCGATGTGATCGGCATACCGTAAGGATGCGTACCTTGTTGTTGCTGTGCAAAGGGAGGCATTTGATGCTGAAGGTGACGGTGTTGCTGCTGTGATTGCTGTTGGTGTAAAGGCATTTCCAAGCCTAACATGCCCAGCATCATACCGCCCGGAATTCCACCGTTACTTTCCATTACTGCAGCTTCTTAATCTGCATGTTAAAGAGCCGATAAGCAGCCTATTCTAAGTTCGATCTATAAATGTTCTTTGTTTCACGGAGAAGACTAATAAATTTTACTTAGAAGTTGTAATTATGATATTTACCTACTACATGTAGTTATTCTTTTCAAAAAATAAAAGAATCACGTGTATCGATGTTATACACCTTCTAATTCTAATGGGGATGCCACAGGAACAACACCCCTGATGGTGTGTTGCTTAAAACATTATAGAGATTGATGGGTATCTCTTCTTCTATGAAATTGTGTGAGAGAGAGACGGGTGTTCTGGTAAGATGTAAAAGGGAGAAAGACTTACAAGTTATCGTTTGCTTTTCCTGCCTTTCATTATTCGGACATGTTTATTTCTTCACCAATTACCACCCGAATCTTCGTCCGAGGCTAGAAAGAATTTTCTTCTTCGAAGAACAGAAAGAACTAAAACAAGAAATCCCAGAAAACTAAGGAGAAAGCAGCGGAAACTATCCAATTCATTCCATTGAAATGAAGAGAAAAAGAAGTGTACAAGGAGGGCGCCCCATCAAACTAGGCATCTGAGAGATGTTATTTTCTGCATTATATCGAGGCGCACACACACAGAGGCGGGAATTCCTTTGTGTGGCTGCCCATGGTTTTGGAAGATGGAGAAGGTCCATAGAAACACAAAACTGGTGGAAGCAAAACCATCGTCTCTCATTAAACAATCGGGTTTCTCCAAAATAATCCTTCCCTTTTTCGATAAATGTCTAATTCATCTCCCCCTTTTGGCTGTTGTCACAAACATATCGCCAGAAGCAATTCCAGTCACTTTATATATTTTAGGACTAATTTAAGTACCAAAAGGATCTTCACTTTCGCCCATCTAAATGAAAAAGAAATAAAGAAATAAATCTATTTTATTTCTATTGCTTTTCAAAAATATGTTTCTTGTTTGGGCAATCTATTTAATGATAATTGTTTTTTGTACTGAAATCCTATGTATGAAATATCACAAAACTTAATTGAATTGTGCAATTATGCTCACTATTTGGTTTAAATCTTATTAAAATAAGCATAAGCATCACAATAATGTGATCCAAAAGTGATTTTTTTAAAAACTTGAGGGCGTAAGTAGATTCCACCCTCTATAGAGAACATAAATTAAAAGATCCTTTGCAAAACGACCATAAAGTAAGTTTTCAATGTCAACTTAAACAGTTGTAGACAGCAGGAATACGAGCTTATATTTTACATCGCTTCGAAATTCAAAAACTCGGCCTTGTTGTGAGGCTTCTTGACATAGTTGACGAAATGTTGGGGGAAGTTTTTGGAATCTTCAAAGATGAAGCACGGACTATGGAAATATCTAACAAATTATGGACTAGTATGGAGAAAATGGAAAAGAATTAAAGAAATGCCATCCACGCCGTACGAATGGAGCATATTTCAGTCGTAGATGACGACAGAAAAGTAGACCGTCCGTTTTCAAGATGGACGGACGGCACTAGTTATTAGCTTTTCAAAGTGGGGCCCAGAATGGTGAACGAACAGTGGATCTGATCACGGCCAATGGTGGTGATTAGAAAACAGCTTCTTCTTTGTTTTTATCATTTCGAACCGCCATCCTCTTTTTGATTCATGGTCTTTGGTTTGGCTGATTCATACGCAGCACCCACTCTTTTGCATGAAACCAGCAGGCTAATGCGCTCGCAATTCAATTTTCTCCCCTTGTTTTTGAACTCGTTTATGCACGACTTAAGGAGCCCCCAATCCATCTCATTATCAAAAAAAAATTAATTAACAAAAGTTGAAACATGCGAGGTATATATATATATATATATATAGAGAGAGAGAGAGAGAGAGGCAACCTAGCATCCACCCAGTATATTTACTACTGTCAAGACGGCAACTTCTTGTGAGGGGTGATCCAATAGGCGCCTCTTTATAAAGGACACTCTTATTATATTGCATGAGTATATATATATATATATATATATATATATATAACCACTTTCTATATATAACCTAACATTCTCTAAGAGTGTTTACTCTCAAAATGCTAGCAATTGGCTTAAGGGTAATTCATTCAACACCTTGTTGTCAAGAGTAATTTGACAATGAAAACTCTTATTATATTCATGTACCCACAAGTAAAAGGTGTACATGAGTATCCATACCTAAAAGGTTGAAGTATCCGTTGCATACACATACATATAATATCAATATATGTAACTAACATACAAGTTTATAATATGCCAGATCTTATATAATAATTGGGTTTGAACATATTGATTATAATTTATATGTTGACACTAATATAATATCAATATATGCAACTGTTGTACCAGTTTAGAATATGCTAGATATTATATGATAATTGAGTTCGAACATACTGATTAGCATTTTTGTGCAGTGTGATTTGCCACAATCTTATGCAGACATGGTGACGACTCGTTCGCGATAGTAGGGTCGCATTTTGGAGCAAAAAAACTCCTTTCTTGTCAACATCAACAGGTTTCTTTGACCGGAAAAAAAATCAACAACAACTTCAGGTGGGTTTGAAACCATATGGAATTCACATCCTATTGAATCGGTCCAAGCCCCATAAATCATTTTCATCCCGTCACTGAATACAACGATTAATCTTCAACAAATGTACAGGAAAACTAAATTTCTCTGACTTTGAGTAGCTGCATTCATCGTGGTGAGAATATCCCAAGTATTTTGACTATCTTCTGTGTGAGAGAGCAAGGAGAAAACGTCCAAAGAGCAATATCTTACCCGGCTAGGGGTTCGACTCACGAGTTAAGAGTCGAGTTTGCTACCCGGGGATGTGCTTCTAGCTCAGGCCTCTCCATTAAAAAAAGAAGAAGAAAAGAAGAAAAACGAAGTAAACACAAAGAGGTGTTCAGTGAAGTGGGAAAATGTCTCTCTTGATATAGAACTACCGGTAATATGATTACAATCATATAGTATCATATCATATGGTTTTATACGTACATACATACATACATACATATATATATATATATATATATATATATATATATTATATATATATATATATATATATATATATATATATATATATACATTTATATATATTATCGCAACGGGAGTACAAAGTGGAATCGTACTCGTCCTTCCAACTTAATTGAGAGTCGAGTCCCCTAGCTAGGTGATCTAACGCTCTGCGTGCATACCATTATGTATATTTTTAACGATGTGCATGGCACCATGTCATATCATACACATCATATGATAAGTTATTACTGTATCATATTATATGATATATTATAGTTTATAGTTTCATTTATTATGCTTTACTTGGTAAATAAAAATAAAGTATTCTATTATATCACTGTGCTTGTACGGTATAGACTGCTATACATTCTTTCCAATATTTATTCGGGTTGGTCTCCAGCGATATGAATCAGCACCCTTGTGCCTGCAGCTAGCATAGGTAGAGGGCAGCAACCTCCAAATTTAGGTTGACTTGTTTCAAGTCTTTTAAAAGGTGAAGTTGCAGGTTGAAGAAAAGAAACTCAAGGAAGAAAAGGAAGAACAGAGATGAGGATATCCTTGATTATCAGGATTTCTACAAATTCATGATTGTCCGGATTTCTAAAGCCTTTCAATTATTTTGGAATGCTTGCATGCTCAACTTGTAGTCAAACTAAAGGGCATAAACCACCGTTAGGTGCAGGTTCAAGTGGTTGCCCTAGTCTTGTTTATGGAGGGAACCAGTATTGGGAGAACTAGACATGGCCAGGTCCAAGTAAACCAGAACTAGCAATTTCATTTTCTTGGAACTAAGAACTGAATTGGGATCGTGCTGGTTTTGGTTGCATTTGAGAACTGCTTGCTCCAGTTCTGGTTTGGGTCCTAAACTGCTTGGAACTAAAAAAATCATTAAACGTTTTTAAATTTAAAAGCAAATTTAAAAGAATATGGTAACCATCGGTTCTGGTTCCAACCCAGTTATGGTAGTCCTCATTTTTTGGTCCGCTTGACTGGCTCCTAGCGGGGTTTGGTTTGAGTTGGAACTGCCAAGCCAGTTCCAAACCAGCCATGTCTATGTTACCCTCTGACCTGACTCGAACTGTTCTAGTCAGGTCCTTGTCAAAAAAGCAAAGAAATGGAAAAATGGAACTAACGGGCATAAAGGAGAATGGGTATCCCAATATCACCAAATTAATTATGTAAGAGAGCATGTGGTGGGCACACATTTGCACATGGCTCCCACATAAATTTGTGAAGAGTATGTCTCAAAGACATGCTAAATGCATCGCGCATTAGTTTCATGAACTCATTTTAGCCGCCATTTTCAATATTTTATGTAAGAGAAGCAAACATTCGACTTGGTAGCTCTAATTAAGTATAAGTTTGTTCTACTTACATCTTCGCCAACTACTACAGGTATCCTGTCAAGATTTCAAGTTCATGGTCAGCTCTTGAAAACTAAATAATTCTGCAGCCGATCGGACATGTTAACAAATAGTAAAATTGAACCTTTTTCTCATGCTAAGTGAGGTCGGCTACATAGATTCTTAGTTGTTATTGAGCTTGATGTTGTATCACATTGCCCTTTGACTTCATGAAAACGAGATTATGTTTTGTTATTTGGTTGTTTCTTTTTTTGTCAGCAAGAACAATGTCAAAGGACGGGGTTATCAAAGCCCTCTTGATCTTAAATCACCCATTCAAATTCTTGGGGTTTCTTTTGGTACAATGGCGAGGCTAAAGCCAGATGCATGCACCAAGTATCAAACTCCCAACGTTTAACTCGCGAGTCTGCCCCCTAACCAGGTGAACTGTTACTCTTTGTGCTCAATTTCATGGAAGTTTTGTTAAAATAGTTGGCTTTTTCATTGCCCTTTGGCAAGCCCCTCCACTATCTGCATTGGCAAACACAGCCTTAGGTTTTATGTACTGCATACAACAATTTTAAAGATTCATGGCAATATATAAGTAAAATTATATATATTATTTTATATAGTTGATAATAGCTTATAAAACTAAAAGGAACTCAATTTTCATAAACTTTTATGCACAATACAATAATAAATGGTCAATTTTCCATGTAGTCTCCTTGGTACATGGCACCGAACCAGCTCTCAGAAATTTTAGTTGAAAAATATCCAAGGCAGTTAGTATTAGTCTAACACGGGAAGCGTATGAAGGTTGAGTATCATAGTATCCTATATGGGTGAAGCACCATCCTAGAAGTGTCTGTGTGACATAAGCTACAATAGCAGAACCTACCGGCCAAGATGGAGGTGAAGAAAGGCCAAAAGAGATGAGAAGGAAAAGCAAGCGAAATAGTCCATTTCTCGCACAACGAGCAGCAGCTCAACTGGCTAGAGGGCTGACTCACAAAGTTCAACGTCATGAGTTGGATACCCGGGGCATGCATCTGCCTTCAGCCTCCCCATTGTACCGAAAAAAACAGTCATTCTCTCATGAAATCAAGATGGTGGTTTGCACTTCATTGGCTTTTGAATGGTTGTTAACTATAATCAAACAAACAATCTCATCTTGAGATGTCATGCATCTCCAGAACTTCTTAAGCCCAATTCATATAAATGTACAGGATGAGTGGAAAGATCCTAAAGCATGAGTGAAGAAAAATATTGCTCGAACTCTTGATCGATTGTTGGCTTCCTCTTGCACTCGGCAATGCCTGTATCCCAAAAACATAAAAAAGAAGAGGAATGAGCAGGAAGTTCATCAGCATAGTCATGTTTCCTATGTCTTGAAAACCATCTACGAAAAGTACATTCACCTTGATTGGCACTCAGTGTTCCAGACAATAGCGCATAGAGAGGTGGAGATGTCTCACTCAGGTACTCCAAGGCTTCATCATTTGTATCTTGATATCCCTCAATATTAACTAAATCAGCATGACTTATTCCCAATTCCAGAAGCGGGCCATCTTCAGTATATGGAAGTTCTGACATATACTTCGAACTTCCTTCTGCATCCAAGAAATTAATCCTTTTCGGTGGCGGCTTTGGCTCTTTGCTCATGTCTGCCAGTGCTCCTGCACCTCCGCTATCTTCTGTTTTCCTTTTAAGAGTTTGGCTAGCCAAAGAATACGGGCTCCTCTTGAAACTGCTTTTGCTACAACTTTCAGAAGAGCCAGACAGCTCGGTTTTGCCTCCAATCTCTATGTATATGGAGGTTTCATACTCTCCAACAAAGCTGTTGCTAGCACTGTAGGATCCTGACTCTGCTGATCTTGGGGCCAGTTGCACACATCCTTGTTCACCCCATCTAAGCAAGAAAGCATCTGTCGGCATTATACCTGGACCACGATCTTTTGATTCTGATGGAAGGTTTATCGTGGAAATGCCCACGGCAGATTCCATGCTCTCCTCTTCAAAGATCAAAGGTTCATACTTACTGTCAGAGCGTTGAACTATGCATTTGTGCTTTGAAAATGGCAAAGCCAATGCCTCATCTTCTAGCCTTCTTTTCTTGTTTCCATCCGCATCAACAGGAGGTGATACACCAGCATAGCCAATACTGAAATGTTGGACAAATGGTAGGAAAGATCCCCTTGATACCTTAAAACAACTAAACCTTTCCCGTATAGATGGGGTTCGGATAAATGGATTTGTTGTTTCTATAAGGTTTGATCCTGTCTCATCATAATAATTAACTCGAGAGAATCTAGATCATTCTTTATGATTTTCTTCCAATACTTTTTTCTCTTCCTCTTTTAGCATACATACAAGGGAGCAGTCTTGTCTGACGCGTATTGCTGGGCTCCACGATACAGGCGTATCGTATCGTACTTTAATATTAAAATAATACAAAAATTATTTAAAAAATCAAGAAAATTAGTAAAAATCTGAAAAAAATCTGGAAAAAACTGGAAAAATCTGATAATTGCTTTAAATTCATATAATGCAAAGTTTAGCACAAATTGAACATTCAACATTGAACAATTGCATCCAAAATTACATATTTTGAAGCAAAAAATGGAATACATTTACATTTTACATATTGTAAATTTGTATAAGGATTATTAACTAAATAATCTTCATCTTCTACTTGATAAAGATTCAAAATTTCTCATCACCTTCTGCTTTAAAATGAAAATCTTCATCTCCTTCGTGATGTTGTTGCACTTCAAATTAATTCATGCAATGTCTTCTTCGGTTAGGAGTGCATTTTCTTCGTTATCTTCCATAATCCACTCATCTAATATATCAAAATTAACAAACTGCTATCTTTGTACATGTAGTTGTCATATTTGCTAATTTTCATATGTGAGCAAAACAATGAGCTTAATTTCTTTGATTATTGACTCTATGACACCTCAGTGATGTGATATTATTACTTGATGATATCCCTTTTTCTCTTACGACTAGCTTTTTAACTAATGCTTGAGCTTCATTTCTCACTTCACAGACTGAGTTAAGTCTCACACACGTTGATAATGTTCAACTCAATGGAAGTCACGTAAGGTGAACCCTAAAATAGTGAAGTTGTGAAATGCCCACTCAATGAATCGAGACAACCAAATGTTTTTAATTGTTTGCGATCTAATGAAATTAGAAATTGCTAGTAGAAATATACCTAAAAGTTGGCAACAGAAAGGAAAATGATTTTGTCACAATTTTTATTTGTTTATAAATTATTCTTATTCAATAAATAAAATTATAAACTCAAATTAGAAGCATAGGGAAGTGAAGAGAGGTGAAGAGAGGCCAAAATCCTACAAAAAATTTTGACAACAACAACAACTAAGCCTTTTCCCATCCTAGATGGGGTCGGCTACATGGATTCTTTGTTTCCACAGATTCCTATCGTATGCCATGTTAGCAATTAACTCCCAATAAGCTAGATCATTCTTTATTGTTTCTTTCCAACACTTTTGTGGTCGTCCTCTACCTCTTTTAATACTTTCCAAATTTAGTTTTTCTAACCTTCTTACAGGTTCTTCTTTTGATCTTCTTTCTATATGTCCAAACCATCTTAAACGATGTTCTCTCATTTTATCCTTTATTGGTGCCACTCCTAATTTGTTTCTAATAACCTCATTATGTATACAGTCTTTTCTTGTATGACCACTCATCCATCTCAACATCTTCATTTCTGTCACATACATCTTTTGTACATGTTGATGATTAACTGCCCAACACTCAGAACCATAAAACATAGCAGGCCTAATTGCTGCTCTATAATATTTACCTTTTAATTTTAATTGTATCTTCTTATCACAAAGAATACCTGATGCTCCTCTCCATTTTAACCAACCAGCATTAATTCTATGTGTAACATATCCATCAATTCTTCCATCACTTTGAAAAATTGACCCTAGGTATTTAAAACTTTCCTTTTGGGGAATGCAATGTGTGCCAATTTTAATTTCTATGTCCTCTGAAGTAGCCAAATGGTCAAACTTACGTTCAATATATTCTGTCTTTGTTCTACTAAGTCGAATGCCTTTGCTTTCTAATGTTTCTCTCCATAGTTCCAATTTTCTATTAACTTTTTTCTTAGACTCCTCTACTAATACAATGTCATCTGCAAATAACATACACCAAGGTACTTCATCTTGAATATGTTTTGTTAACTCATCCATCACTATTATAAATAAGTATGGACTTAAAGTTGATCCTTGATGTAACCCAATATTAACTTCAAAGAAGTTTGTCGTTCCTTCATGAGTCCTCACACATGTTTTTTCACCATCATACATGTCTCATATAAGGTTAATATATATCAATGGGATACCTCTTTTTTCCAAAGTTCTCCAAAGAACCTCCCTCGGTACCCTATCATAAGCTTTTTCTAGATTAATAAATATCATGTGAAGGTCTTTCTTTTTTGCTCTAAAATGTTCCATAAGACGTCTCAAAAGGTGAATCGCTTCAATAGTAGATCTGCCTGGCATAAATCCAAATTGGTTCTCTATTGTACTTGATACTTGTCTTAACCTACGTTCGTACGATACGACACGATAACCTGTACGGCTAGTTTCATGCAATCCAATTTTTTAAAAAAAAATTGGACGTATCGTACGATACGACACGATAACTTGTATCTTACGATATAGGTTACCGTACCACGATACGATACGTATCGCACCGTATTGTACGATACGCTACGATATGGATAACACTGCAAGGGAGTTCAAGTTGGGCATATTTTTCCTTCTAGACATTCAACCAAAACGTTCAGTTACCAAACATGAAAACAAGAAGATAAGAAAGCTATAGCTAACACTAGCAACAGCCATAAACAGTAAATGCGACCACATTTCAAACAGGGAAATTTGTCAATTAAATCATCACTATTTGATCCAATCGATTGATTTGTTTATCTGTTTGTATGATCAACTTGAATGTCAACTCGTTAACTTTTATTCATAGCTTGCTTCTCTTTCAGCTTCATAAGGTCTTACAGAAGACATTCCCTTTTAACATTCAAGAAAAGTGGTCAGTCATCCAATCTCAATTCGCAACGCCCCCTTTCCGCACCATTGGCGAAGATTAAATAAACTAATTCAAGACATGACAATGGACTGTGCCTGCACTATATACAATTTTCAGTACCTTCAATAGCAATACTCAACTAACAAATTGTAGCAAAATTGTTACTTGATTGTTGCAGAAGAAAATTTCGTTTTATGAGTGTCGGTAAGAAAAGAAAGAATTTCCTTCTGAAGAAATACAAAGGAAATAACTTCCAAAAAATCCACCATCATGCATTCTCCAACTCTGTTTAGTACTATCAGCAACAAAATCAAGCAACAAACAAGCAAATTGAATATCTAAGGATCTTCTACCAACAAAGATTTGTCTGATGATTTTCTCGATACAAAGCAAATTGGAAAAATGGACCATCTTCCGAAACTACATGACACCAATGCAATATTCATAATTCAATACCCACAAAGAAAGAAAAACTAATTCAACAACAACAATTAAGCCTTTTCCCATACTAGATGGTATCGGCTACATGGATTCTTTGTTTCCACATAGCCCTATCACGTGTCATACTAGAAGTTAACCCAATATAAACTAGATCATTCTTTATTGTTTCTTTCCAACACTTTGTTGTCGTCCTCTTCCTCTTTTAACATTTCTAGTTTTTCATATCTTCTTACGGGAGCGTTCTTTGGTTGTCTTTCTACATGTCCAAATAATCTTAAACGATTTTCCTCATTTTATCCGCTATTGGTGTTACTCCCAATTTGTTTCTAATAACCTCATTATGTATACGGTCTTTCCTTTGTGACCACTCATCCATCTCAACAACTTCATTTCTGCTATGGACATCTTTTGTACGTGTTGATGATTAACTGCCCGTATAATATTTACCTTTCAACTTTAATGGTATCTTTTTATCACATAAAATACCTTATACCCCTCTCTATTTTAATTCACCGGTATTAATTTTATGCGTAACATCTCCATCAATTTTTCGATCTCTTTAAAAAATTGATCCTAGGTATTTAAAACTTTCCTTGTGAGAGATGTAATGTGTGTCAATCTTAATTTCTATGTCCTCTGAAGTACTCAAATGATCAAACTTACATTTCATATATTCTGTCTTTATTCTACTCCGTCGGAAGCCTTTACTTCTAATGTGTTTTCCCATAGTTCTAATTTTTTATTAACTTTTTCCTTAGATTCATTCGCTAACACAATGTCACTTGCAAATAACGTACGTATCTTGAATATGTTTTGTTAACTCATAAGGATCTATATAAATAAATATGAACTGAAAGTTGATCACCGATGTAACCTAATATTAACTTCAAAAAAGTCAGTCTCATGAGTCCTCACAAATATTTCTGTACCATGTTTAATATAAGAGTTATTTATGTCAATGCGATATCGCTCTTTTTCAAGGTTCTCCAAAAGAATGTAAGACCCTATCGTAACCTTTTTTTGTAAATCAATAAATATCATGTCAAGGTTCTCTTTTTTTTAAAATAAAATGTTTCGTAGGGGAATGGCTTAACAGTAGATAATATATCGGGCATGTCTTCACCTCCATTCGATAATTCTTTCTCATAATTTCACTCGTTAACTTCATACATTCTAATCGTCTCCCTTGTTCTTGTATAGATGGGCATATTTTGGTTCTCCATTTTTTATTGTTCTCTGTATTGAGTCATGTAAGCCCATCTCTCCTGAGATCATCCCATTCAAACGCATTCTCAAGAAATCAATACGAGACTAACCAAAGAAAGCTAATCATAGAATTCTAAACTGCCCATGAAAATCAAACAGGCAGCGGGTCCTCATAAATCTACAGACATAAACAACAGATGAGCAAAGAAACCCACCTGAAATTTTCAACTGGATCGCTGTTGTTTTCCATTAGAGGACGTTTCTTTGCCCTTTTGTGCAGTCAACCCTCTTCACCGCATCAACAACCAAGAAGCAATGGCGATTCTTCGCCCCCTATCCCACAAGGCGAGTGGCGAAAGACGCCAAGAGAGAGAGGCTTCAAGTTGTGCGCCCTTGGAATGAATGGCTAGATATGTCGACGTGTCTGGCATCCACTGTTCTCTTTTGCCCTTTTTCCATTCCCTTTCTGTTCGTTTCATTCGTCACATAATCACGGGCGGTGGAACACGAACACCGACTACTTTCCGTTATTTTTGTGTAAGATGGTAAGCGTTACTAAAGGCATACACCGGACACTCCATAACTTCAAGAATTTCTATACTATCTTTTACTAAGCGTACCTACCTCTCTTGTTCGAATACATGCTTTCACATCTCTCTCGGACATCGCACATGCTTACTCGCCTCTTACTCTTTCTGCTGCTAATCCCGTGTTTGCGTCTTCTCCCTTCTCTCCTTTTCGTGGTGTCAGAGTCCACCGATACCGAGCAGGAGAGAGAGCAGAGCGCAGGTAGAAACGTAAGGAGAGAGAGAGAGAGTAGTCGCGTCAGTCTTTCGATAAGGTGTAATTTTGTTGGGTTTTAGCCAACTCTTTTAGTCCAGTGTTGGATTTGACTCAACTTTAAGATTGACTCGAAGTTCTCTCAACAAATCTAATCTAATTTATCTGCAGAAACCTTCTAATCACTATCAAATTCGTACAAAAACACGCACGAGCACACATGTACGTACATAATGAAGGGCATTTCTTAACCATGTTTTAAGGCTAGAAACGTTTCTAAAGAAAATTAGTATTATAAGTAACAGCTCCTAGGTTAACAACTTGGGACAAGATTGCACCTTATCCTTGGACGAACAAGGTATTCTGCAAAACATGCATTTAAATATCAAAAAAATAGTGGAGCGGAAATGAATAAATGACGTTATTCAAGAGGAACATGAATGAATGATTGAAGGCACAGTGAACTCATTCCATGCATCTCTTTTTCCATCTAAATGTTAAACGTGATGGAACCATTGCTCCAGTAGCTTCTGACACCCACCACTTGCAGAACTTTAGGTAATTATAGGGCAATTTCTTTCTTTTATAAAAATTATAGGGCACTTTCAAGGCAATAACCGCGCACAATCACTCTGAGGTCTCTCACTTTCATGCTAATCCATCACTAACTGTGTCAATTTCGTGCTTGGAGTCGTTCACGTAGCATCATTTAGTGTTCATGTCAGGAAAAGATTGATAACGCGGTTCCAATTCAGTGTTTAACGATATCCTCATTCAACGTGCAGATTTTCAAAACACTGATGTGCGTGCTCTCTTTGATAGTTGATAATGATATAATACATTTTAGAGTTGCAAGAAATTCACTCCCAATGGCTATCAAAAAAGGTTCACTCCGAATTCGCACTCAGAGCCTTACCTCACCTGGAATGGCACTCAACTGACAAGATGCAGTTGTAAGCTCGAGTCCTGCGGCATGCACACCTGGCTTTGGCCTCCCTGTTGTAACCGAAAAAGTTCACTGTGAAATTCTTTTTGAATTATTAGATTTATTCCAGTCAATTAACATAATTTAGATGGACACAAAAACCTAACAATTTCAGAAAGTTATAACAAAGAGATACTAAAGAGTTTCAGAAAGTTTCAGAAAATACATCAAGGATTCTCAAAGTTTACTACTCACCAAGTCTTGTGCACTTGACAAACAGACCTTCCGCTTGAATGCTACTTTAATGATCAATTGGCAAGCCACAAATTCTTTGTGTATTATTCTATAGAACATCACTAAGACAAGTTGATGAAAACAAATTTCAGGTTTAGTAACCGAAACTTTTCTTTAAAACTTTTTTTCCCTAACGGAAAAGTATATTAGGTTTCGCAGTCGTAACTTTTGCTTGTGCAGCAGGAAACACAGCATGGAGGCTACCCTTCTGGCTACCAACAAGCAGGTCTAGTACCTCATGGCGCAGTGTATCAACAGGCAGCAATCCCATATCAACAAGCACCTGGGTGTTCTCAGCAACCTCGCCAGGCTTATTACCAGCAGCCAGCCACGGCAGAGGGTCACTACCAGCAGCAACAGCCTCCAGTGTATCCATCTATTGCAGTTGCGGTTCAGGACGAAAGTAAGATGCCAAGGTTCTGAGACAGTGTCAACTGTTAGTTTCAATAGGTGGGTGAATGGGAGAAAACATAGTTCTTGTTATAAGCTTTTATTGTACTGACTGTACTTATAGTATTCAGTCCTTCAATATCATCATACAGACTATGTGAAGATAACTTCCCTCCCTGGTTCACTTGCTGCAAAGTGCAAACCAATTTCTGTACCCAATGTATGGAGAAATAAGAAATAAGAAATAACGAAGGTTGATGGAGTGCACAAGCCTATCGATCTATCCAATTGAGTGCTTCATGATCAAGTCATCCTACATTATGAACCATTCCCAATCGTGATGCACCGGGATCGGTTTTGATTTCATGTAGAATATCACTCGTCATATTGAAATAGATGGAGCATATTATAATGCGAAACAGAACATGATTCAGGACATAGTTAGATGGAACGTTAAATCTGGAAGCAAAGTCGAACTTTGGTTTGACCCATGGCCAAATACGTAACGTAACGATGAGGTGGAGAGGGCATAGTTAGATGGAACGTTAACCGAAGTATAGTAATCAAGAGCAAACACTCAGGAGTTGGATATTGCGTTATATGCAAAATGTGCCCCATAAGTTGCTAGATACATGGAATCATATAGAGTGAGGTGGAGAGGACACATTGAGATGGGGCTCCTCGATAAAGTTTCGATCGTGGGATGCGTAGAATATCCTAGGCTTAGTAGGAACACCCTTTCAGCATGCAAGAAGCATCTGGTGTGTAGGTCATATGCTGAGAGTTGCATTAATACTACGCTTTGCTGTTGAAAACCAACTACTAACCTTGGACAGACTTCAAAGTCTTAGCATCAGGAATGAAGGTTGCTGTAAGCTGTGAAGTCCTTATCAAGAAACCGTGGACCATTTGCTTTTGTTTTGCAGGTTAGCAAAGGAGGTATGGATAGAAACAAATTTTCTGTTTGGCATCCAAAGGCCTAGTTGCAGGACTCTAGTATGGGAAAAGGCTTAGTTGTTGTTGTAGTTGTTGTTTGTTGCATGCAAAGGCCTACCTGCAGGACTCTAGCTATCACATTGGAAAAGTGGGGACGTGGTAGATTCAAAAACAAATTGGTGAAGAGAACCTCGTCCTTATCATTCCAAGTTGCAGTCAGAGGGATATGGGAAAGAAAAAATGAAGTCATCTTTGAATTTTTGCCTAATGAAATTTAGGTTCATTTGTGAAAGCAAGAAAGGCAGAAAATATTAGATAATCAGGGAGTATCGCATGCCAATATTATCTCGATCTATTAATATTGCAAAGTTGCGATGGCTTTATGCCTACCCCGCCTTGTAGATTTGGAGAAGACATCTATTTACAGAAAGGAGAGACAAGTGAAGAGTTGGGTTCACCATTCGTAATCATAAAGGTTGGTTATACAAGCCGACTGGAAGAATGATAATGGTGATCAAGGCAATATAGAATGGTAATGGTGGGTGGATTTGATTCAATCTTCTGGTCATGGCTTCATTATTGTCGAATCATCCCAATCGGATGCAGTAAAGGCAGTGGAGAGAACACTAAGAGGAAGACTGAAGCGTCCGGGTTAGAGAATATTGGCTTTAATGGTTTGTGAAGATTAGAGGTCTTTGATGTGAGTGGGCACTGGAAAAAAAAAATCTTGTTCCAGTATGCTTAGAGAAGTTATATTCATTGAGCCAAGAGCGTATTTGGAAAGATAAACCACCATGCTGATGGCCTACCATATGTAGCAGTAAATGTATCCTGTGAATCTGAGGTTATGGATAGCAGAGCTTGCTACCCTATTATGATCCTGTAGTATTAACAGGATGTTTTACTAGAGGTTGTGTACGTTGGACTGATTGAAGGAAGACAGATCTTGAGATGAGAAGCAGACGCGTGTAACAGAATAGGTTTTTGGGCCAGAATAGATTGATGATCTTACACTGCAGACTTCATGATAACAGCACCTTGTGTACATAATCAGATTACACATTAGAGGTTGTTTTGCTTATCGTAGGCTGCCTGGAACTCAATTGGTCACACTGGCCGGGATGAGTAATCTAACTTCTTTTTCCTCCTTCAGTAAAAAGGTTGACACTTAATGACGCCTTATATGTTTACTGTAAATTCTTCCCAGATAGGGGTCTGCCTAACTAAACCCCATCTTCAAGCCGTGGAGAACCACGATCTACTGCACAAAACTTGGTGATGTCTATCAATTCACTATTTCTTGTAACAGAAAGAATCATATCAAAGAAGAAAGGCAGCGGACGAAGATGTGCAGATGAATTTTGATCAGCTTTTTCTTCTTTAGCGAATTCAAGTTAAACTGATCAGTTATGTCGACAATCTCAAAACTTCATTTCCACATTCAAAAAGAAACCACAATTGCATAACTAAATTCCCTGCTACAAAGCTATAAGCGATCACATTTTATGCAAGGAAGCTACATTTCGGGGAAACCCATCATATGTTCAATGGAAGAGAATAATGTGTTGAATGGAAGAGGATTTGGAGAACCAATGCACAATAAGAAACTTTATATTATTGAAGGCCGAAGAAGCAGAACAGCCCTGCATTATGGGCATGGAAAAATGATCACATCCAAGAATGAGATGATGGTTCGGTCGGAGAAACACAAATATAATAGTTTACATGTCCTTCATGCACGTCAGAATCTTTTAAACACCTCATTTCTGCTACGTGTTCACTTAATGCTTCATGAAAGTATACTGCATTAAGGCAACAACGATTCAAGAAACAGAACCATCACGATATGCAGTATATAGTTATGCTAGTTACTTGGATGGCGTTTCAGCTGGTTGCTGATGTGCTCCCTGCAAGTTATTCTCAGAACCCACTTTACCCATTAATCCCTCCGCCAAAACTTGCTCCTCTATTACTCTTTCACGCATAACTTTTTCCATAGCCCTCATGTTCTTTTCTTCTCCTTCAAGCTGCATATTCATTATGGTTTCTGCTTCCTTGTCAATCGGCTTGAAGTACTCATTAATTGCAGCTTCCTGCAATTAATTACCATATTTGTGGCCAAGTATAAGTTCAACTGAAGGATTCAAAGAAACATGAAGGGTAGAACTTATTAATTTTTCCCATCATTCTTGTTTGCAAGTGTGTGATCAGCGATTTCATGTCTGCTGGTGAGCATGCTTCCATCTTTCAGGCCACAAATGAGCTACTTCGAAAAGGAATTATATGCTTCAGCAGACCAATCACAGTGAAGCACAAGTCGGCAGCATTACACTTCATAACACAAGTGACAACAGACCAGACCAAAAGCAGGCCAACCAGTAGGCATCTCGCACCAGCAGTGTGCAGGTGCAGCCTGCCCACCAACCAGATGGGTCAAAACTTTTCCTTGTTCCATCTGACTCTACAGATCTGTTCTACACAGCCAATTTAATGAAAAAGGTAGTTGGATCATCAAATTCGGGTACAAGGCTGCGATATAAAGATTGAAAAATGAATGGTGTCCATTGATCGGCTTTAAAAGTAGCAATGTAACAGCCAGTTCAAAATAAAATTGCCAATCTGAACACATCCGAGAGATGGGAAACTGGCTGATACTCATGGTCCTTAAGGACACACACACACACACACACACACACACACACACACACACACACACACACACATATATATTCTCTGATGTTTCTGGGACAACTTTTCCTGCTATGTTTCACACTTCTACGTTCAACTGCAGAAATTAATTGAGCATGCCACTTGGATCTCATAAGACTATTATATCACACGACTATTACTATGAGCAGAGAAACTTACTGTTTCTTCTAGCTGCTTATGCACTGCTTGCATTTCCTCCACCATACGCCGCACCTCTGATAGAATAGCTTGCTCTGGAATCCTTCTCAAAGCTTCCTTCCGTTCTTTTGTCTGCCAACATAATATATAGTAAAATAAAATCCTTCTGGAAAGCACATTAGTGAAGTTCACATAGGCATGAAACATATTCGAGGTTTTCCTTGTTGAACATTGTCATGCATCAGATAATCAGTTCTGACTACCAATACTGGTTCTAACAATTGAACGATCTGCTCAATTTTGCATTTTAGCCTTTTTTATTGCTGGTCGTCATTGCACACAAAGCATGTGCAGTTTTTGAATTGTTTTACTTCACACAAAAGTTACATGAGGATTAGGTGTCACTACTGTGAGGCTTGGACCCCTTGCTCCACAGCTGTAATTTTGACTCTTATCGCTTCGCACTACAGATACTATAATACTGGTTTTGTGCATGAAGAATTTGAACAAAAAGTACCTCAAATGGCCAACGTCAACGAAGAAATGCTCTTTTGGAAACTATAGTATATATATATTTTACAGGGGCTAGCCAACATCCACTGTTTCATCAGATCCTTTACGAGGGTATAATCTTTCCCACACTAAAGAACCAGGTCCCATCGGAACACTGAACTTAAGCAGATTTGGTGAGAATAGTGCAAGGACACATGATCTTCTAGAAGCCCTTGTGTTGCACCCTCAAGTAGACCCCAGCTAATGTGCGATTTATGAAATCAAAACAAATATTTTAAGCAAGCAGCATTTGTTACAGAAAGATAACAATCACTTTCCAGAATAAGAAGTTATCACGGGAAGATGAAGATCTTTATGTTGAACCAGAAAATTTAAGAACATGACAGCTGTTCTTTAGTATGTGCTGTACGCAACAAGGATAAAGATATCTTAAGCAGTGAGAATCAAGTACATTGATCCATCCATATACTCATGAATCATCAATAGCTATATGGAAACCCTCAAATAACTAGGCAAGCTAAGAAACACTTGATTAAGGATTATGTATTTCAAAAATCTCACAAGTAAAGGTTTCTCTTAACAGGGTGAAAGGCTTAAGGCAGTTGGCTTTAAAGTCCATACAGGTAGAGAAGTAAAAATGCTATGAATAAAGAGTCTACTTCATATTCAATAATTCTAGTACAATTGCAAACTAAGATTTCATGCAGATGAACCCAATTAGTGTGGAAGAAGGCTTGATTATGGTTTTGGTAGTACAATGTCACATTGTTTATTTAAAGCATCTGATTTGCATAATTGGCAAGAGAAATGTATATAGATGGAGGAAATACGGCGTGGAAAAGAAGACACAGATTCTCTATTTTAGGTAGACCATTACTTCCTCCAAAAAGGAGCTGAAGGTAAGAGAAGGAAAAGTCAAAAAGCTAAAGATCTTCAAGAAGTAGGCCACAATATCTAGTAAAAGTTTCAGTGGAGCATGGAATAATGTGTTCAACAAGACATGGATGCAACTACCCGACACAGCTTGAGAGATTGGGTTGTTAATATGAAGTGGGTGTTCATTTCAGATATTTCACCCAGACGAGCTTTGCTATAGTTTCTTGCATTATGTTATCCTTGAGGAGACACATCGTGTGCTGTACAGTTTGACTTGTTTTAATTATAATGGTTACTAGTAAATGCCTAATTAAAAGTTCACAGCTCAAATATGATTAAGAGATTATGTTCCCTATCACCTAAAAGCAATAGTTAGAAGCAACAACCGACTGCTGGACTTTGGTCTCTACTTCAACTCCTACTTGGAGCATAGGCAACACACATTGTACCTCGCATCCAGCCCTTGTTGGGAATTCAATATTAGCAATAATTTCGGTCTACATCTTTGTGACTGACCATCCCAATTGTTGAACTTGGAGGCTTAGAGTATTTAGGAACTATTAGTCTGAGAATTCTTCTCCTACCATTTGCATCGGTATCACAAAATTTGAGAACTGGTACCCAGAAAGTATACGACTTTTTTTGATAACTTGTTCGCATATCACAGCGTACCGGTTCACATATGCAGAAAAGCAAATGAAATTGAAAAATCAACAAGCTATAAGCCACTTCCAATTTTGAGATGATCATCCAACTAGGAACGTTTGAAAATGTCATGCAAGAAGAAAACATAAACCCCAAAAGACATCATCCCTTGGATCAAAATAACTCGATTTTGAGTTTACATCACCAAAAATGCAATAGCTGATGCCTGATCTACATCAACCGTCGTACTTTATCAGGAAGCTTCTTTGGGTACTTTACTTGGTGCCCTGAAGCAAAATCGAAGTCTTTATAGAAGCACATATTTCATCATTATTTTATCTTCCAGTTCCACCGGTGTTTTAAGTCTCACCATCTTCCTTTTTCTATTTTATCGTGGGGTCAATCAAAATGACAAACAACAAGAGAAGAGACGTCGATGGTACGAAGGACATGCGTACCTTTTGGATCCTTCTCTCCAGTTCTAATCTGTGAGACCTGATTTGCCTTTCCTCGTATCCAGAGATAACTCGGAGAACAAACATGGCCTTCCTCGCAAACTCTCTTAGCTTCTCCATACCTTCGACCAATCAAGCACGTAGTCGCAGATTTGCTGC